>JAMPIV010014153.1:0-284885 GCA_024509875.1 Oreohelix idahoensis
AACAGCTTCTTCTGAGGCTGCAAAAGCTAAGGCTCGATCTCTACAAAATAGGTCTCGACGATTACGCCAATTATTCCCAGGCGATGAGGCTTATGTGTTACTTCCTCACAATAACAATAAATTATTGATATCTTGGAATGGTCCTTACAAAGTCATTGATAAAATTTCCGACGTTGATTACGTCTTAGATATCAAGGGACACAAAAAGATATTTCATATTAACATGCTCAAGCAATTTCATACACGTCCTGAACACTTACAGTCAATTTTTCATGAACTAGATGACAACACAGTATCTACTTGTTATTATTCTAACTTATCCGTCATCCAGGAAGAAGAATCTTCTTTTCCTGAGGTACAGTTACCGTTACCGGTACCAGTAGTTCAACCTACTGAATCTTGGCGGGATGTAACCATCTCTTCAACGGTTACACCGCAACAGCGTCTACAGATTGCTAATCTATTACAATCTTATCCAGATGTGTTGACCGACGTCCCGGGTCGCACATCGGCTATCAGTCATGACATTACTCTCAATGATGATACACCTATTCGTGTACATCCCTATTCGGTTCCTTTACATTTTCTTGCTAAAACTACTAAGGAACTTGAACAGATGTTGTCTCTGGGAATCATTGAGACTAGTAATTCGCCATTCTCTTCTCCATTAGTGATTGTCCGGAAGAAGGACAATAACATCAGACTATGTGTTGATTATAGAAAATTAAATGCTAAGACTATAGTTGACAGCGAACCACATCCACTTATCGACGACTTACTGCCACGTCTATCCAACGCAACTATATTTAGTAAGATAGACTTAACTAAA
Source organism: Oreohelix idahoensis (assembly GCA_024509875.1). Taxonomy (NCBI): domain Eukaryota; kingdom Metazoa; phylum Mollusca; class Gastropoda; order Stylommatophora; family Oreohelicidae; genus Oreohelix; species Oreohelix idahoensis. The sequence goes on from JAMPIV010014153.1 coordinate 830, forward strand.
GGTTATTGGCAGATACCACTGACCGAAAAGGCTAAGTACTACACCGCATTTTCCACTCCACAAGGTCTATACCAGTGGAATGTGATGCCTTTTGGGCTTGTTAATGCGCCAGCTACCTTCATTCGCCTGATGCGACAAATTTTATCAGGTAGACCAGACGTTATTACATATATTGACGACATATGCTTGTTTAGTTCGTCGTTTGAGGAACATGTTTCGGGACTTAGATATGTTTTCGACACTCTAAGGAATTATCATCTAACTGCTAAACCTACAAAGGTGCAAATCGCGTGTAATGAGATAACCTTTTTGGGACATATCATTGGATCGGGATATATCCGAACGTTACCTAGTACAGTCTCCAAAATTCTAAACATAGCAATTCCTCAGACGAAGAAACAGGTCAGGAGTTTGTTAGGACTTGTTCAATATTACAGTAGATTCATACCAAACTTGTCATCCATCACGGCTGTATTGTCTTCATTGTTAAAAAAAGACATGCCGGTGAAGGTGACATGGACTGGTATATGCAATGAAACTTTCAACAAAATTATAAATTTGTTTTCGCATGAACCAATTTTAAGACTTCCCGATGCTTCCAAAAGATTTTTCTTACGAACAGATGCTAGTAACTACGGCATTGGTGCATGCCTGCTCCAGAACCATGATGGCGTTCTACATCCTACCTTATATATTTCAAGAAAGCTAAAGCCGGCAGAAACAAAGTATTCCACAGTGGACAAGGAACTTTTATCAGTTATACGGCGCATCACGAAACTCGTGAAGTGCGTGATTGGCGCTCCATTCACCATACAGACTGACCAACGTGCTGTAGCATCTTTGTGTAGATCAAACCATAAAAGTCTAAATCTCGCCGGATACGCGATCATCTTTCCGCCAGTTGAATTCTCCATTGAACATATTCCTGGCACTGAAAACATTGTGGCGGATGCGTTGTCACGTAATCCTATTGACGACGAATAATCAACATTGACATTCCTAAACTACGTCAATCATCACTACATTGGATAGAACGAAGTATCAACTATAAGGGAACTAACCTTGCCTTCAATTTAATAATTATAAACACTATATGCATCACAGAATTGAACTAAAGACAATCAAGGTATACATATTGACATTGAAACTTCGTCTAACGTCCATACACAATATATGAATATTCGTTGAACAATCATGGAACAATATCTGACGACAAGTCGAACTTATTATCCTATGTGCACTTAATTCTTGGATCCTAGGATAATTGACATTTCTGGCCGACGTAAATGCTTCAACACTTTGTCTAAAAGAATTCATCAGGATCAGGACTACGGATGGATCATCATATCCTATACTAATTAATTAGTTAACTTAACTTCTTAATTGAATTAATATCAATAAAATGAAATGTGAGAAAAAAATGAAATGAAAAAAACAAAAAAGAGAACGAAATATAAAAAGAAGAAATTATGAAAAGAGAAAATAAATCTCACACAAGTATTAGATTAATATTTTTTTTAATGTACCTATACGTTATTTAGTTAGTTAAATTAGATAGTTATTATTCACTAACACTTAACACACACAATTAAGTTAAACTTATATTCGAATTTCTTTCTATTTCTTCTCACTTATTTGTCTTTTCTTCTCTCATAACATCGCGTTACATTAGAATCTTAATAATTTAACTCTTAGTTTAATTAATTAATTTAATTTTAATTAGTCAAATTAATTCCTATATGACATACTAATACGACAGACCTTACTTTAATTTAATTCTATCATTCACTATTGACATTGGACATTTTATTTAGTTGATATAATAATATGTATAATATTGATATATAATATGATTAATGTTAGATGACTATGACAAATAGTTAGTTGACATGACCGCGACACGGTTCTACTCAGAACATCGTCGGCCATATGTCACAATTGTGTTAAATTTTTTTGAAAAATTGTTAAGTCGGATAGATCTTGAAAAAAAATCTATCGATTTTTTTTCCCCGGTGTACAGGGAATTGTTACGGTATATGTTATTAACGCCGTCTGCTAAAGGTTAGCAGACGTGCAATTGTAAAGGTTAAGACATTTAATATATTGCGATAGATGTTTCAATTATTGAACGCTCCATACACGATCGATTATGACGTGTCTAGCGTTGTTTGGGTCACAGTCGGTAACTAGGAGACGCTACCCTTTGTTACTTGACCGCCAAGCTGAATAGCTGCGTTTTTCTAGCCTTCCAAATTAATGGCATGATATAGCCATTTATATGTGTATTTATGCAGGACCAGGGTCAGTCCTAGAACTCTACGAGAGGAAACTTATGGAGGTTAGTGATTAACTAAATCCTTGGAAGGAGAAAGATAATCGTCTACTTTATACGAAGTAATTAGACTCACAGTCTCACTGTCGGCAGGTAGCCATTCTATCTGCGCGTGCATATAGCTGTGATGTTCTGACGACAATTACTGCATTGTATCCTTAAACGGACATTGACACGTAAAACAGCAGTCTACGCTATTGATTGATTGATGCATGTACCTCATGTGTGAATTGAACTGTTTATGTATGTGTGTAATCCATATTAAATTGTGAAGGACTCGAACCGGAGGCATTATTCGTTGAATCACGTTACACCATTCAACCTTATGAATTACGTATTTTATGTCAAGTTGCTGAGTTAATAAGATGAACAGTTGTTTACATCTTGATGCCAAGTTCAGGCATTACGACAAACCGAAGGTGAGGTTCACCCCATTCGCGTAAGAACATTAGCACGATCAGAATTCAGGCAACACAACCAGTAACCCTACACGAAAGTCTTTCAACACATACTGAATTAAAACCTGACCATCCATTCCCATTTCCTTCGCCGTTAGCACAGCAGCTGATCTGAACTTTGCCAGCTCAGCCATCACACAAAATAACAATGATCAAGGTAAAAATCTAACTAATCAATAACTAAAGTAATTCTAATTAACTATTGACTAAGGTAATTCTAATTAACCAATTAATTAATTAATTACCACTGGCTGTGAAGATTCACCAACTTTTATTTTCACTTTCAATTTTAAGGGACACTTTTAATTTTTACAATTTGTCCCTCTGATTTAATTCTCCCACCAGGAGATCCTAATATTACTGATAAGCTAATTATCCCTGGACAAGACCCCAATATATGTAGTGGATTTTGATGGTATTGTATGGTTGATGTTACTTAGTGTGATGTATGAGGTCAGCTGTGAAGGCTCCTGAGATAAATGTAGATGTGAATTACAGAAGGCCCTTCTTACTACCACTTACGACCTCACACATATCTTTTTTTTCTAGTGAATGTAGCTACGTTAAAAGTCTAGGGTACTGATATGTAATGTGTTGTGGTAGATTACACACACACACACACACACACAGATAATTAATAAGTCTAATAATATTAATACAATTTATAACACACTGAACTAACTCAGGCTGTTTTAGTTTTAAAAGTTAAATCTTTTGATAAATTTATTTGTTCTGAACCAAATGTTTAGTTGGTCAGAACATAAGAAATATTATGGAGTTATAAATGGAATGCATAATCATATGACATAATAAAATGGAATGTGTGTACCTAATTATTTCAAATGACTGGTTAATAATAATTATATTAAGATAGTCCCAGGAGAACTTATTACTAGATATGCTGTTGGGGTGGTGTCATCACTCCCAGTCTATGACTACCAAACATTGTCCATTGACTTAGGGGATGAATACATAGTTTAATTTCCCACAATGGTATGTCTTTTTTAGATGGTGAATTATTGGTGAATTAGTTGATAAATTAGTTGATAATTCGTTGGTAATTCGTTGGTGAATTTGTTGGTGAATATCCAGCAGGCCAGATATCACTTATCTCGACTGCGTCGATCTAGTACAGAGTCTGGTGGCCCTTCCTCTCCGTGCTGGGGTACAATATTCGGCTGCTCTGACACAATGTTAGACTGCACTGGTCCACACTTGTGTATATCACTACAGCATTTGGCACCGCTTTGGTGCCAAACAGAAACTCACAATTCTGAAACAAAAGTATTGGGTCATGTGTCAGAACTCTACCTCCTGAGCCACTTCTGCACACAACACAACAACAACACACACAGACTGGGTCAGATCTCTCTGACCACACAGCACATCTTACCCAGTTGGTTTTCACATAGTACTAGTTCCCCAAGACTACATTGCATCTGAGATATGTTCAATAGCTTCCTGCTATTGAATAAGATAGGTGATATGTTCCACTGATCTCAACACTAGATCCTTTTTTCATAGTTTTATTTAGGCGTTCCTATATATTTTCTTTGTATGTATGTCTCTAGACCCTGAACTTGGGCTGGGGATCTAGAGCGAACACTTACTTGTCGTAATCATTTTTATGATATGGCAGTATCAATCACTCGAATTATTAAAATATACAAAATAAATATTGTTCATTCTTACCAGAATTCAGAATTGAGAACACAGTTAAATTTGCTAGCAAAACTCAGCTGAGCTGCTGGCTGTATGATGGCGTCCCACTATATATTTGTATTCTTCTGGAATCAACACCACTATTAATTTAAACTGCGTCTCTGAACAGACTTATGTCAAATGGCAAAATTTCACATCTCTGTCCCGCTACTATAAAATGCGTTGACCAATCGCCGACTTCCCCCCTAACTTTCAAATCTACAACCAAAAGTCACTTCAGTCAAATCTCAGTCAAGTATGTATTACGGTCTGTTAGTCCGTCTGTCTCTACTTGTTTTTTCATTAAAAACCCGCTTGGTTCTACATGCATTTCCTACACGAATCTGCCTCCAAAGTTTTTTTTTAGCTACAATTCTCCACCACTTCCCCTCTCTGTAATTACAGCTCGATTTTTACGTTTGCATGTTCAAGGCCAAAATTTTCGAAACTTTAGTGACATTTTAACAGTGCAGTCGCTCGTCTGATATGAACAATACAGTCTTTTGTCAATATCTTCCTTATTATCTATCCGTCTGTATAATTGAAAGCATATTATTTCTCTGCTCAAGATGGGCTATCAAACTAGCTAGGTTTTATTTTCATAACTCTATTATTAAGAAAAAACATATTTTTTTCTCAAGTTTAGTTTTTGAAATTTGTTCCAGAACCTTCTCTCATGTGTTTTGCCGCGGCATTCAAATAAAGACCAAGTATCGAAAAACGTCCAAGAAATGACTGTCTCGAATAAGAGCTAAGGTCCTTTTCTTGTCCATTTCCTTACTTATGTCAACTAGTGACGTGAATTTTTTTCCTTTCACCACCAATTGCGTCTTTTTGCCGTTCGAACTTCAAACACGTGTTCAGTCATTTCTTTCCTTTTTTGTTCTCCGTTTCGTTCCCCCCCCCCCCCCCCCCCCGTCTACAAAGGGTAAACGTTCCGTCTGCACGTCTAACTAGATAATTTGAATGGTGGCAGGAAAGGCGGGCATGGGCGAGCATGTCTCCTAGTATCTTACGCATTATTGTTATCCCTACATTTTATCGTTAATTTTGGAGATATTTTAACGTTGTATCATGGTAAATTCATCACACCTCATCCCATTGTTTTGACTATTATCACTATAACAAAGAGTGCGCTTTAAAATGTCAAGAACGAGGGTGTATGAATTCGTTATCCGTTTTTTTTCCTTCTCATTTCAATCAATAGTATCATCACAAAAAATGTGCAATGTACAACTTCAGAGTGTAAATAAGTGTGTGCGAGGGAGTGAAAGATTTTCTATGCAGCTGCTCATTGTATTTTCATTGACACTTTTTTATTGAAATATGCAAAATGAACATGTTTTGTAAATTCAAACAGAATACGAATAAAGATTTGAAAGAAAAAAAAGGACATGTGCCTTAATGAAGTTGGCGCCTCGCCAAAAAACGCTAAACGAGGTACATTTTGTTTGTTTATTTAACAAAAAAAATCTAGCTCAAACCTAAACAAGACACCAGAAATATTTTTAAAATGCAGCTCAACACAATCACTAGGTCTTTTACATCAGAAGTATGTATCAAAAAAAGGATGAGTTGGACTATTCTTTCTTAGTGCGCCAGGTCGGAAAGAGAAATTGTGTCTTATTAATTTGCTTCTTACTGGAAATCGGAAGCAGAATGAAATTGATTTTGTGGTTCCATCATAAGAAATAAGAGTATTTTGTATTGAATACAGCTAAACACATTTACTCGGTCTTTTATATTAGGAGTATTTTAATTTTATACGCGCGTTAATATAACGGACGGATGAACAAAGCGTGCCATAACAAAATGATGCAAACATTAAAAAATAACGAAACTTTACAGCGCCATTTGCTTGCCTTTTCAATATTTCTGCTGTAGCAGACTTGCCCAGAAAGATACAGATTAACAATAAACAAGCCTCCAACCAATATTAAACGCGTGCAAGTATAAACAGAGCGCCAGAACAACAAAACAATCTGAATAACAACTAAAACATCAATAAATCATCAAGAGGAATATTTCAGTGCAGCAAAAAGAATATAAACAATCAAGGAAGGTATCAAAGAAAATAATAAGCGTCTTGTTTTACGAAACAATGTACGTATTTGAAGGGGGCGTGCTACAAAGATAAGTGGTAAACACGTTTAAAAAAAGGAAATGGTGAACTATTCTTTCTTGGTGAGCCAGATCGAGTGCGACAATATGCCTTATTAATTTACTTCTTGCAAAAACTCGGAAGCGAAATGAAATCACCATCTTCCGGTGGAACCATAAGGAATAACAGTATTTTGTGCGGCTTGCATTTGCAATTATTGTAAACAAGGAAGCCTCTACACCTCACGGTAGAAGGGGAACGACTAAGTAAGTAAGTAAACAAGGCACGAGGATAGTCACTTAAACCAATAGTCATTTACTTAAACGAAAATTCATGTTCACTCGAATATCAAAATATTATAGTTTGATTGTTACATTTTCTAAGTTTCCTAAACAGTTACTAGGAAACACCGGACAACGCCGGGTACTTACAGCTAGTGTCACTATAAAAGTTAGTCACAGAAAGGATAACAATTTTTTTTAATTTTATTAACGTTTAGAAAAATATTGACTGCAGTAAATTAAAATAACAATATGTATACACCCGATCATGCAGATATAATACTTACCGGCTTGTGTCGTTCATATCTGTGATAAGAAACGTTTCCCTTCACAGCATGTTGTGTTATGCGTTTTAAATAACTGAAATTCCGCTATGTTTAGAAAATTAATTTATTAACTGTTTTCCTTTATTTTATATTTATAATATATTTTACAATATATTTAGTGAAATAATGATTTTAAATAGTTTGTTTTCGAAAACTGTGTAATTTGGGGGGTGGGGGGTGGTTGCTAGGGTTACCATCCTATTTCGACTAAATTTACTTTACGCGATGCCCTCAGAACTTAACCCCCGCATAAGATGCGATCGCACTGTACATTTCAAGGAGCTTAACTGCTAAGAGTGAATCAGTTCAAATGATTAGATTTTTTTTTTTTAAAGTTTCTATTTTTCCAGTCTGTTACTTGTAATTATTTCTAGCGCTTATTCTGTTACAACCAATCCTGCTGTGAAGATGTGTGTTTAGTCAAGCTAAAACTTTTCTTTACTTTTCAATGCTGCGATAAATCTACCAAGTTCTTCATATTTCATTTTAAATCCATCAATGTATTCTTAGTTAGTTATTCTATAGATTTATTGGGTATGTTTTTTATAGTTTTTTTCCCGCCTTCTTTTTTTTTAATGAATCATCAATTAGAGATGATAGTCATCGTTTGATCTCTTCAATGTCCTTTTTTTCGACTACGTGTTTGCTATTTGTCTTCGTAGCACGCCTCTTCCAACCATTTACCAAATATGCAGAACTGTTGGATATATCAGGACGCGTTTAATTTAGTGTTATATTTTCTTAATTGTGTATATTATATGCTCTGTATTCAATCATTCCTCTTGATGGTGTTTTTACGTTTGTGTTATAGTTCAGACTGTTGTGTTGTTCTGAAGCTTTGCTGTGTCTACACTGGCATACATTTGATATTGGTTGGAGGTTTATTTATGTCAATCCGTATCTTTCTGGGGAAGACTACCGCAATGGAGTGTTCATAGCGGTACCACGGGTTTTTATATAGGGTACAGTTCATTGAGTTAAGTAAATTCTCACACATCCATCTCACTCAATATCTGACAGGGTCTTGTGGAGTATCCCCGACCGTTGATTAATTCTTGGTAAATGATGTGTATGTTGGGTGAGTCTTGTCTAGTAGCACATTGGCCATGTAAGTTTAGTCTGAATTCTTTCATTATCCACTTGAGAGATATTATTCCTAATGCTACCCCTAGTGCGCCTGGTGATGTTATTGCTCCCATTATTGTGTATAGTCTCGTGTGCTGTATTCTATCATATTTTGTCTTGTTGTTGGGAGCCGCTGAGCCATATACTTGTACTATACTAGCATAGTCAATTTCTCCCTTGACAAATGATCTGTAGAACGTAAATACTGCCTTGGTGCTTGCTCCCCAGCCATTACCATTTGAAGTATCTCATTATGTTTGTGAGTCCCTTGCAACTATCCACCAGTTAGTCTATATGTTTGTGAGTCCCGTGCAACTATCCACCAGTTAGTCTATATGTTTGTGAGTCCCTTGCAACTATCCACCAGTTAGTCTATATGTTTGTGAGTCCCTGGCAACTATCCACCAGTTAGTCTATATGTTTGTGAGTCCCTTGCAACTATCCACCAGTTAGTCTATATGTTTGTAAGTCCCTTGCAACTATCCACCAGTTAGTCTATATGTTTGTTAGTCCCTTGCAACTATCCACCAGTTAGTCTATATGTTTGTGAGTCCCTTGCAACTATCCACCAGTTAGTCTATATGTTTGTGAGTCCCTTGCAACTATCCACCAGTTAGTCTATATGTTTATTCCACTTTAGCTGATGGTCAAATGCAGTGTTTCTCAGCCTTTTTGACGTCCCGCACCTCCATATTTAGAAGCCTAGCACTCCATTACAGCAGATAAGAAGCCTTACGCCCCATTAATCGAAAAATATGCTAGAAATGCGAAAAAGAGATGTACGAGTATGTTTTGAGAAAATATTATTTACAAAGTGTGACTGAGGTTTGGTATTTAGTTCATGTTGTCACTGTTCTATTTTGTACAAATACATTTGAGTTCTGTGTATTATATAATGTTTATGATGATTCACCTTCTAAAACATCTGGCGTGTCTCGCACCCCTGGAAGGCGGGTCACGCACTCCCGTGAGGAGCTTACACCCTTGTTTAAGAAGCATTGGTCAAGTGTCATACTTAAGTATTTGGTGTTCACTATTGTTTGCATTTAATTATCTTGTATCTTTATGTCAGACCTGCTTTTGTTTGTTTTGTTTTGTTTTTATTATTTTTTATTATATATTTGCATTTAATCGGAAGTTCAACTTTGTCATCTATTCTGAGACGTCATTTGAACTAGTTTATATAATTTTGATGTTTTTCTTTTCTCCAGATTGTTACATCATCTGCAACTTGAAACAATTTCTTTGTCTTGCCTCTAAGTCCTCTCCTAGGTCATTGGTGTTACGCTTGACGGAATAATTTTGATTTTGTAATTGTTACGGAATAGTTTGTTAGTTTTACAGATAACAAAATTGTTTTGGTTACGTCACTGGTAATGCTGAATTTTATTGGGCAGTTTTGGTTACTCTGTAGTTAATACCGAATATAAATGGTTAGTTAGTTAGTGTTTTTGGTTTTTTTTTAAACTTTAAATTACAGCTGAATTTGAGAGGACAGTTTTTGTCGGCTGCTGAATTTGAGAGGACAGTTTTTGTCGGCTGCTGAATTTGAGAGGACAGTTTTGGTCGGCTGCTGAATTTGAGAGGACAGTTTTTGTCGGCTGCTGAATTTGAGAGGATAGTTTTTATTAGTTTCCAGTTACATGACAGCGTTGGTTGTTCTGTGTCTATTGCCAGAGCCGAGACGACCTGTTTAATGATCTCTTATTATCATTCTCATCCAGCTTAGAGCACATATTCTAGAATATTCTAGATTCTCGAATTTTTCTGTTCTCATATAATAAAAAAAAAATATTTCCTAACTCAGTGTTCGGTTTGGCATTCGACCAGGTTTCCCCAGTAACCCCTCGGTCTTCATCCTTCTATTCCCCTTTTCTATGTGTGCAGTGCTTGTAGAGCAAGACGGGGATGTATCCAACTCGACATCATTCCACAACATCTAAAATTCATTCCTATGAGACACCGTAACCTAATCGATATTCCAATGAGGAGTCTTGATGTCCCTGCAGCTTGAAGATTCTCCGTTCTGATTCGCTGGAGTAAAAGAACCAAGCGTAGCCAATAACTTTCTCGGACAGGACACTTTCCGCAGCTTCAGGAATCGGACGCTCTGGCCTACATTCCTGAAGACCACAGAGGTACCAGGACCGAGGTAATGCTGTAGTGCGGTAAATATTGCAGTAAGTGTAGATTGTGCGTGCGCACTTGAATATAGATGAACTCATTATAAGCTAGTTGTATGTTTACATATAACCTTGTTGTATCAAACAACTTTTCGTTGTCACCTCCTTTTCTTGCTTTTACTGAGGCAAGGAATAATTTAAAATACGGGCTCATCGATTTTTACAGTGTTGGGACAATATTTGAACCGGTGCCAAATATATTCTGGCAGGAAAACGTCTTCTTTGTCAGAAGCCAAAATTATTGCTAACTTATGCGGCTTGATTTGTAATTCAATAACATGATGAGTTCCAGTGCTTCTGTCTGTGACTTTTCCAGACAGAATTATCGGAACTGCCTGAAACAGGTAAGCTAAGATCATTGAAATAGCTTTTCATAACGGGGTGCTGACTACGTTTATACTTCAGGGGCAAAAAAATAATTAAGCATTGCTAAAAATATTAAGTGCAACGTTCATTCTGTCAGTAAATAAGTAATGCGATGTGTAAATAAGTTATCAAGTACTTCGTCGGTAACTAATTTGTGAAATTTATGTTGTTATTTAGGAGTTTAACTCGTTTAGGCGAGGCACGGTCTGTTCAACCTTGTAACAAATCTGTCGATTATATTAGGGCGGTTGTTTTTTTTTCAAATATAAAAGGAGCTTTAAGTTTTATTAACTACTTATACATGATTGGATAGAAAGACTGTCCCTAGTTTCTGCCCGACTTGAGCAATGGCCCCCGGTCAAGTAGTTAACACATATTCAAGTCAGTAAAGTAAAAACAAAATAGTGTATGTCACCTAACAGACTAGGATACCATCTATTCAACAACCTAAAGATAGGACTACTGATGAATGTAACTGTGGCACTGATAAAATGACTGCTGAACATCTGCTTCAAAGTTGCCCAATATATGCGGAACAGAGAAAGCGCATATGGCTGACACCAGTACCATTCGTGGAAAAGCTCTACGGAGATTCAAATAGCCTCAAGCTGACTTCTGCTTTCTTTGAAACATTCAAGTAGACGTTTGAGACTATATGAAGAAGAAGATCTAATAAATGATGTATACGTCATTTTAATAAATGGTGTTAATGTCAGTTTACCAAATGGTGTACAAATGTAACAAACTCACAAGACCACACAATGATCACCCGACATTTCGCTGTGATGCTCACTTAGATACACGACTACAACAGACTGACTAAGGACAACTACAAAAGATTAAAAGAGCAGTAAAATACTCAGAAAAAAAGAAAATCTGTTATAATATTAAAAAAACCAGTAGTATACAATAACTCCGGTTGATTAGAGTTTTCTATGTACATGATTCTCATATTTCCAGCCACGAAAGAAAATACATCAAAGAATTAAATTGCAAAGATTTAGAAAGAATCAATAACGGCGACAACATTTCAGTACACAAGTAAGAAAATAATAATATACATCATTTTTACATGATATTGATGACTGTCTAAGGTAGTAAGACACATTATAAACAGTTTGATTTGTCTTTCAGAGAAAAGTGACGTCTGAAACGAGGACGATACAAGTCCATCAACGTTTTCAAGCAGAGGTGAAGACATCCACCAATAATGAGAAGTGTGCACGTCTGCAGTGGGTCAGGTAAGGCAATTAAGTCCTGTAACTAAAGAGTCGTATTGTTTGTAACTAAAGAGTCGTATTGTTTGTAACTAAAGAGTCGTATTGTTTAATTATGTTTATTTGTAAATGTGTTCGCGTGAGCTGTTTAGTAGTACTCGTCGTTTATGTTCTTGTTCGACTCTGGTTTTGTTTACAAAAGTGACGATTACCTTGTAGTGTTGATATAGTATTCTTTATTATCACCAAGAGCTAACGTTCAGTGATGGCGGATGAAAGAAAAGACAAGTATTCTTTACTGAGTGTCGAGTGGCAAAGGGGTTAGAGCGCTTGCCACTTGAGGCAAGGTTACTGGGTTTGAAACCAGTTACCGTCACGCTCCAGTCTACCTAGCTGTAAATGGGTACTAGACTCTGCTCTTGAATTTATCGAGACACAGGCAGTGAAAAAGGGAACTGATCATCCCGACTCATAAAACTTATACCTAGTATAGCCAAGTCTCTAACAATTCATTTCCCAACAGCAGTATCTGCTATGGGACTATGTTTAAAAAAAAAATGTTTCAATGTTGCCTTCACCGCCAGAAATAAAAAAATAAAATAAATTATGTTGATCCGTGGAGCTGGGTTGGCCATGTCCTCAGAAGAGACCCCGATGCCATCACAAGAACAGCTATGCTATGGACCCCTGAAGGAAAACGAAAGAGAGGCCGACCAAAAACAACTTGGCGGAGGACTGTGGAGGCTGAGATGCAAAGAATGAACCAGAGTTGGGGCACTGTACGAAGGATGGCCGCCGACCGAGCAGAGTGGAATCAATTTGTTGTTGCCCTACAAGACGCCACCAGGCGTAATGGCCACTGACTTCTTTGACGGTCGGCGGCTAAGGATCAAAGAAGAAGAAGCAGAAGATGAAACAATCAATTTTTTTATTAAATACTCCGCTTCAACGATAAACTGCAGACATTTCCAATTATAATGTGAGTGTGGTGTATAATAAATTTAGAACTATATTTCTGCTATGTTAAATGTCAGACTTGTTTAAGTTAGTGATGTTATCATACAGCAATATTTAAAACAATAATTTATGAAATATTATAGCAGTGGCATTGCCAAACCTTTGTTTTGTTATTTTTTGTTTTGTAAATCTCTATAGAACGTTGGGCCTAAATAATGTGCAAGAGCTAAGAGGAGTTGCGTCACAACGAACAACCTGGAGAGCACTGATTTCTGCCTTATGCGCCGTGTTTGGCGCTTAAAGAATTTATTATTATTATTATAAATCTCTATAACATTTGTCTTCTGAATCCAGGATGCATTTTTATTTATTTATTTAATTTTTTTTTTTGACGACGTGGAAAACTTTGTACATCTTGTCTGCGCGATTGTAAGATTTCTTCAAACAGTCAAAACTACGTACGTCGAAATGTTCGTATCAGAACAAAATAGACTTGAACAAATAGGTACAATATAAATGTACTAGTCTAAGTGTAACACATGAATTATCAAATTTAATTCTCCGGAAAATTCAGTAGAGTGCGTGCTTTATTTAGGTCTAAATGTGCAGCTACTTCAATGAGAGTCGTGCAGAGCTACACGCACATCGCCATGATAGTGGCGTATCGTAAATATCAGCAATAGCCGTGTTTCCCGCATGAAAACATTTTGAATTAATATACAATCAGTGTAAATTTTTCCAGAGAAGAAAACTCAGAAATTTGTTTGCTATGGAAACCTTCTTTGCTTGAGAAGAACAAACGAACAAATGCAAGACAACAGAATTACTAATCACGCATGATCAATTTACATTACTATAAAACATGTATTGTTTAAATCCATGTGTAGAGTGTCAAGGATATGCTAAGTCTGGCCACTACTGTAGAATAAACGTGTTGTTGTGTATTGGCCACTGTTGAATGAACCTGTCATGTAGACCTTGAGTGGGAGTGTCAAGTAACGCGAATGGTGTAGTAGTTCGGTGTAACAGACCTCTTGGTAATAACTCTCACACACTCTCATGTAATGCAATGACGACTTGAACTGCCTCTGACATTTCAATAGTTTAATGAAGGCACGCAAACTGGACAGCACGGATACAGTCATGGACACATGTTGACATACATTCATTGGTTATTTGAATCGTGGATGATACATTCATGTAGTAGTGAAATATCATTCAACCCAAGGTGGTATTCATTGTTCTGGTAACTAATCGCCGTATCCTCTACTGACTGAACGCGTCAATGAGGATCGGTAAACATACAAAAGTCATTGGCCGAACCTTCATTTCATAGCTAAGTTCTTAAGCTGAAATATGTCCAATGTTTGTATAACACTCATAAACCACGATAGTGGGTTTTCACCTCATAACAAGATCTCGATACCACTGTCCGATAGTAGGATACATAATCTGTTCTCTTGACAGTGATAAAAAAATATGATGACAGGAATATAACATGGCCGCCTTCCTGAGTTGTCGCTCACTCACTCGTAGGAAGGTAGATATAAGCCAAAGTTACTTTATAATGTGCATATAAATAATTTCATAAAGTTTTCCATACAGCTCTACAGTAATCAAGTTAATTCACGTAGACATAACTGCTGTAGGAAAGCCTGTCATCTTCGTCGATACAAAACACGACCCTAGCGATACGAAGCACAATGTTCTATCTAGGCCTAATCGACTCGAGATCATCAAAAAATAGGGTCTGGCATAACTGGAGTCCGAATCACACATATGAGGAGGATCTCTGACAAATAGACTCTTGCAGAGACATAAACTTCTCCTAGAAAAACATCTATGAATCACTGTTAAACCTTAAACAGTGCCAGCCCTGGAAAAAGCACTCAGCCATCTTAGCGACATTATCGGAACTCTTCACAACCCAGAAGGACTACGAAAACCTGCGCTAGATTCTGGCAGAAAGAATATAGTCCGACCTGAACATACAAAGGTATACAATATACGACTGAATCTTCTTTCACAAGACAAGTAGTACACATGAATTCAGGCCATAAACATAACAAGCAAAATTAATCTATTTTCTGGCCCGAACAAATAAGAACGGACATGGATACAATATCCATGCGCCGAGTCAATATCAAGAAAGATCACTCATATAATCAAAAGTGTAAATCAATCATGAATTATCTAGCTTTACCAGAGGAAGCATTTTCATACACAAATGAATGCAAATATATATTTTCCATATTAAATAGCCATATCGCATTTTTGTAATATGTGCGTCAAAATATGCACGCAACAGATTACCACACCCCTCGGGAAAAAAAAATGGTACTTTTTTTTTTTTTGAAATACATCTAGGAGCAACATACAATAGGCTCACAACGCACCAATAACAATGCGCAGATGATAAGCATTGAGAATATATTTCATGAACTTAGAGAAAGTATTTCTCTAAGTATAAATATTTCCAGAGAGGTGTCACCAACGCATACTACAATACTTGCAATGCCACACTTTCTACATCAGTTTATACATAAATTTCATCTTAGATACCTTAACATCATGATCATCAAAGACGAAAAAACATTGAAAGACCAGCGGTGAATAAACATCAGTGAACCGCTAAGTAGTGTTACAATCAATATATGATATATTCCATATGTGTACACATTTCAACATAGGAACAACTGTAGCAAAGTTAGGCATATAATTTAACAGTTATGAATCATGTGGGCATCTAGACAAAATATCTGCCATCACATTTTCAGACCCACGGATAGCTCGCACCGAAAAATGAAACGGCTGCAGAGCAATCGCGTATCGCGTTGATCTCGCGCTCTTCAGATTTTTACTCTGAATAGCCGTAAGAGCTTTCTGGTCAGTTTCCACAATGAAATGCGCGCCCAGAAGAAATCTTTGCAGTTTAAGGATTGACCAAACTATAGCCAATAATTCACGGTCTAGGACCGAGTAATTCTTCTCTGCGGCATTTAATTTCCGAGAAATATACATCACAGAATGCAGAGTTCCAGAGTACTCTTGCATTAGTGCAGCTCCAATCCCGGTGGATGAAGCGTCACTACGAAGAATAAATGTCTTATCCTTAGAAGGCAATACTAGGATAGGTGAAGTAGAAAACATAGTTTTAACCTTATCCAAAGAGGATTGACATTCTTGAGTCCAATGGACTACATTAGGAGACCCTTTCTTTAGCAAGGAAGAAAGAGGTGACATAATGGAGGACAGATTCGGAATGAATCGTCCATAAAATTGTATTAGACCTAAGAGACTTCGCACTTGCTTTTTAGTCTTAGGAATAGAAATGTTAAGTATCTTACTTGTATTATGGTCTTCTGTTTTTAGGAAACCATGACCAACACGGTGACCTAAGAAAGATATTTCGCTAAAACCAATACAAGCTTTAGATGGTTTCGCTGTCAGGTTATGCTCGCGTAAGATAGACAATAGTTCATTTATCCCATTATAGTGATCGTTCCAAGTATCACTGAAAAGACAGATGTCATCAAGATATGCAATGACATCTGAGCGATGAGATAGGATTCGACGCATCATGCGTACGAATGTTGCAGGGGCGTTCATAAGGCCGAAAGGCATGAAATTCCATTGGAATAGACCCCTAGGCGTCGAAAAAGCAGTAAACGGTTTGGCGTGTTCGGATAATGGAACTTGCCAATATCCCTTAGACAAATCGAGTTTAGTAAAGAAATGGAATTCGATAGTTTCGTAAGTAGCTCTTCTAGTAAAGGCATAGGCTCAGCATCAAATTTAGTCACTTGGTTCAATTTGCGATAATCAACGCAAAGACGTATGTTGTTGTCTTTTTTCGCACGATAACCATCGGCGAAGAATATGCTGATGTGGATGGTTCAATAATTTTTAACTCTATCATCTCATCCAACTCTTTCTCTACCTGTGCTTGAAAATGTATCGGGATAGGATACGGTCTGACTCTTATAGGATTATGGTCAGTAAGAATAATGTCATGTTGAATGACATCAGTTTGACCAGGAATGTCAGTAAGGACATCCTGAAATTGTTCTAACATAGTAGAAACTTGTTTCTGTTCTCCTGGAGATAATTCGGGAGAAATCGCAACATCTTTCCATGATTCATTAGAGTGAAGCGGAATCATTGGAAAAGGTAGATTTACATCCGAGAAACTCGTTTCCTCATCCTGTATTACTGACAGTGATGAGTAATGTCCATGTTGGACTGGAAAATCGTCCGTTGCCTGGAAAACAGGTTGTAAATAATCAGGACGTTCATGGAATTCCGTGAGCATGTTGATGTGGAAGGTTTTATGCTTCCCGTCAATATCGACGATATAGTCAACATCGGAAACTTTTGATATTATATCGTACGGACCTTTCCAAGAAATGAGAAGTCTATTTTCCCTACAAGGTAGCAAGACAAATGCTTTGTCACCTGGACAAAGTTGTCGCAAACATCTCTTTTTATTGGCAAATTCCCTTGCCTTCTGTTTCGCAAATTCAGAAGAAGCAGTTGCCAATTTGCATGCTTCAATAATCTTGTGTCTAAGTGCGATGACATATTCATAAGAGGATTTTGTGTCATCGACAATATTATCAGCAGTTATGAGATCATGAAGTAAGGACATAGGACCTCGCGGTTTCGCGCCGAAGACAAGTTCAAAAGGAGAAAATCCTGTATGTTCGTTGGCGACCTCTCTATATGCAAAGAGAGCCGCGGGTAAAACCCTGTCCCAATCCTGAGGATGATCCTCAGTTATCTTACCTAGTAGGTTTTTCAGAGTTCTATTCAGACGTTCCACCATCCCATTGGACATAGGATGATAAATACTACTCAGAGATCTCTCTATCTTTAGAGTCGACATCACTTGAGACATGGTATCCGATATAAGTTGGGTACCATGGTCCGATAATATTTCTGCTGGAAATCCCAGACGAGAAAATATTAACCAAAGAGCATCTGCAATATCAGCAGTAGTTATGCTCTTTAGAGGAACAGCCTCTGGCCAACGTGTGCACATATCCACACACGTCAAAATAAATTGGTGTCCTCTAGCAGACTTTATCTTAAATGGACCAATGATGTCTATCGCCATTTTTTGAAATGGTCGAATGGGAATGTCTGCAGCCTGAATAGGTGCAGCATGGCGTGGACCTCTGGATTTAACCTCTTGACATACTTTACAAGATCGACAATAGATTCGTATGTCCTTATTCACAGCAGGCCAAAAGAAAGATGCAAGAACTCTAGATTTAGTACGGGAAAAACCCATATGTCCAGCACACTGAGAATCATGAGCGTGCTGTAAGATTTTAACTCTCATATTTTTGGGCACAAGAATTTGAGAATGAATGGATTTAGCGGAGTCTTGTACCATACGTACAAGTACGCCATTCCTCATCGTAATCCAAGATTTACGATTTGTATCCTTATTCGGATCACCTTTTGTTGCCAGAGTAAAGAATTTCTTTAGAGTAGGATCATCTTCCTGCTGTTTTATAAAGGAAACATGCGAAATCTCCAAGAGATCACCTTGGTTCTGGTCATCATTATCTCCAGAAGGCGAAGATTGCGGCATGTTTAGAGCTTGAGCTCTAGTGACTACAGCATTTGCAGTATGCATATTATCACTTTCCCACTCGGCAATTTGTTGCGGAGTGCATTCTTTCGCACCATGAATGCGACCGACGATAAGATCAGCGATCGGATTCGGCAGCAGACATGCGTGCACATCTCCTGTAAAGAAGGGAGTAGAGATGTTGATAATGGCAGTGGAGTACTTCTCCAATGTGCCACCAAATGTTATGCATTTGATTATCTTGCCAGTGGCTCGAGAAGGATCTATAAGTGACTGCCTCACTCCAATGGTTGTGCACCCGGAATCGAAAAGAATTGAGACCGGAGTACCATCTACTAGACCTCTATTCAAGACAAGAGCACCTCTTCCATCATGCGCGACTGACGCAGGAAGAGCAGGAAGAGGATGACCACAGCTTAAAGTCGAAACTGTGGTTGGCTCGAATAATGTTTTGCATTGGGAACACTGAAATGCTCTGTCAAAATCGAAAGCAGAACATCCCACACTATTAGAATCTTTCTTATCATTGGTTTGATTACCGGCTTCGTGAAACTCTTATTGTGCAGAGTTAGCCTGGTAATGAGATTTACCATGTCTTTTGTGTTGTGATCTACCTCGGTTATTGTTGTCTCTGTAATTATTATTCCCTCTGTTATAACCCCTATTTGGGTTTGAATCACAATATTCATGATCATAATCATCATGCTCATTATAATGAGTATCCCTGTAATGTTGGTTTTGTTGTTTCCATGAAGAACTTGGGTAGTTCCTATGGTTACTCCCTTTTCGGAAATTTCTATAATTATGGGCACCCCTCGCGTATCGAGGACTGTCAGCCCGATTCCAGTTCTTCGAAGAAGAACCCTGATTTGAGTGGTTACCTTGGTTTTGATACTTATTCCAATTAACCTTTTTATCAAATTTATTTTGAGCTCCTTGGAATTTGTGTGAGTAATTATGATTATATTCTGTTGCTGAAGCAACTGGCATACCCTCTTTAATGTTAGTGTTACTAAGAATCATGTCAGGGTGTGCCGTGGCATACTGGTCACAATATTCTTCCATTTGCTTTAATGTACTAGGTTTACGCTCATGTAAGAACTCTAGGAATGGTTTATTTACCGAAGACATGACCTTGTCTCTTAGCAATAAATCCGTAAGACCATCAAATGTTTTCTCTATTTTGGATAATTCAATCCATCGTGATAGTGTAAGTCGTGCTTTTGAAATGAATTCTGAGAATTCTACACCTACCTCAGGTCTCATTGTTTTAAACAAAAGACGATAACCTTCTTCTGACAGCTGATATCTCTTTATCAAAGCTGCCCTAATAGCATCATAATTATCCTTGTCGGCCTCTTCAACCAAACATAACTTAGTCAGAGACTCCCCTTTTAGATTTTCAGACAACTGATTCACATACTGTGATTTGTCAACATTATGAGCTCGACAAGCACGTTCAAATCTAGAAAGCCAAAATGTTATATCATCACTGTCAGAGTTGAACGCTGGCACCTTGACCTTATAATTAAAGGGTTTACCATTACCACCAGATGCCTGATTAACATTAGTCATACTTGTCAATCTTAATTTCTCTAACTCAAGTTCATGTTCTCTTATCGCTTTTCTCTCTTCAGCTTCTAATTTTTTCTGTTCTGCAGCAGCAACAGCTTCTAATTTTTTCTGTTCTGCAGCAGCTTCTCTTTCTAATCTTTTCTCTTCAGCCAGAGCTTTTCTCTCTTCAGCGCAGCTTTTCTCTCCTCAGCAGCAGCAGCAGCTTTTCTCTCCTCAGCAGCAGCTTCTAATTTTTTTTCTTCTATTTGAAGTTTTCTCTCCTCAGCAGCAGCTTTTTTCTCCTCAGCAGCAGCTTTTTTCTCCTCAGCTTGCATCTGCAATCTGAAATTCTCAGCATCTATCTTCTTTTGTTCAACTTCTGCTTTCCATTTATTCTCATCTTTTTGTTTTTTTTTCTTCTGATTTTAATGCAATAGCAAATTGAGCAGTTCACCCGTGTGTTACCGGGGCCCGAAAGGGGAGCAAAGAATAGTAACACTGTCCCCTGCCAAGCATGTCGTAGAAAGCGACTAAGGAGGGTTGGGCATGGGGCCGGTTACCCCATCCTGTAAAAAATTTAAACCACAAAAAACTTCAACAAATATGGACAAGTCAAATAAAGAAAATAAAACACAGCCATCCAAGACAGGGGAAGGTCCTCTCGTGGGGAGGCGTATGATGCAACACAGAGAAAGCCGAAAGGAGTCTGTGTTGCTGACTAACCTTCTTTCTTCTAGGAGAACTTCCAGATTTGGCACCTGGAATGTTCGGACATTAAACGAAAAAGGGAAAGTGGCGCAAGTAGCAGCAGAAATGAGGGAATACAAAATCGAGGTTCTGGGAATGTGTGAAACAAAGTGGAAGGGGGTAGACAGGAAGAAACTCATCACAGGTGAATTGGTGCTGTCCTCAGGACATGAAAACGAAAGTTCACACCACAGTGAAGGGGTAGCTCTTATGTTATCTAAAGAAGCACAGAAAGCACTCATTGAATGGGAAGCTGTTGGACCCAGAATAATAACAGCTACTTTCAAAACAGCTAAAAAGAAAATTCATGTAAATGTCATCCAATGTTATGCACCAACTAATGACAAAGAAGAGTCTGTGAAAGAAGCATTTTATACTAAACTACAGGAAATTATGGATAAAGTAAAAAGAAGAGACATCACAATTCTGATGGGTGACATGAATGCAAAGATAGGTACAGTCAACACCGGATTGAAGAAGTCATGGGAAAACATGGGCTAGGAGTAATGAATGAAAATGGAGAACTATTTGCAAACTTCTGTGCTTCAAATCAACTGGCTATAGGAGGAAGCATGTTTCCACATAAGAGAATACACAAGGCAACATGGATATCACCAGACCATAGAACAGAAAATCAGATTGATCATATATGCATAAACAAGAAGTTTAGATCATCATTGCAGGATGTAAAGGTATATAGAGGAGCAGATGTGGCATCAGATCACCATCTTCTGATAGCCAAAGTAAAAATGAAACTCAAGAGATATGCAACAATGCAAAATTATAGACAACAGTATAATGTAGGACAGCTAAGAAATCAAGAAACAAGAGATAAATTTGCGGTCACAGTATCCAACAAATTCCAAGTGCTCCAACAGCTGGAAGAGGTAGAGAATACAGAAGACTATTGGCAGCAGGTCAAAACTGTATGGAAGGAGACATGTGAAGAAATACTGGGGAAAAGGGAACGACAACAAAAAGCATGGATAACAACAGAAACCATCAATAAGATAAAAGACAGAAAAAACAAGAAAGCAGAGTTAAACACAAGCAAAACCAGAAGTTCCAAAGCCAAGGCTCAAGAAGTGTACACAGAAGCAAACAAAGAAGTAAAAAGAAGTATCAAAAGAGACAAGAGGAAGTATATTGAGGAGTTGGCAAGAGAGGCAGAAGATGCTGCAGCCAAAGGAAATATGAGAGAACTGTATAGCAGCACAAAGAAGCTAACAGGGAAATACAAGCAAACAAGTTGCCTCATAAAAGACAAGAATGGGAAACTGCTCAGCAATATACAAGAGCAAATGAAGAGGTGGACAGAATATTTTGGGGACCTTCTCAATAGACCAGCTCCACAAAACCCGCCGGACATCCAGCCAGCAGAAGAAGAGCTACAAATTAACGGTGAAAGACCAACGAAGGAGGAAATAAAGAAAGCCATAGGGCTTCTAAGAGATGGAAAGGCGTCTGGACCTGATGGCATTCCGGCAGAGGCCGTCGGGGCAGATATCGACACGGCTACAGAGATGTTATATAAATTACTTGGTGGGGTCTGGGAAAGGGAAGAGATGCCAGCAGAGTGGAAGGAGGGATATCTGGTTGGGTTGCCTGGGAGGGGAGATTTGCAAGAGTGCACAGATTGTGGAGGAATAGTGTTGCTATCAGTGCCAGGGGAGGTATTGAACAGGATTATCCTTGAGAGATTAAAAGAGTCCATGGACGGGAGACTGAGAGATGAACGGGCAGGTTTTCGACGGGACAGATCATGTACAGACCAGATGGCCACTTTGGGAATAATGGTTGAGCAAAGTCTGGAATGGAATTCACCACTATACATCGGATTTGTGGACTACGAAAAGGCATTTGACAGTGTAGACAGAGAATCACTTTGGAAATTGTTGGGGCATTGTGGAGTTCCCCTGAAGATCATCAATTTGATAGAGAAGGCATGTGAAGACGTGACATGCAGAGTTCTTCACGAGGGACGGCTTACAGAACCGTTTGGGATAAGAACAGGAGTGCGACAGGGATGCCTCTTGTCTCCATTTCTTTTCTTGCTGGCAATAGATTGGGTTATGAGATCATCGACAACACACAACAGAAATGGAATCCAGTGGACTCTGACTAGCAGTTGGATGATCTGGATTTTGCTGATGACTTGGCTCTTCTGTCCCATAACCGTAATCAGATGCAGGACAAATTGAAAACACTCGATGAGAGGTCACAGCAATTGGGTCTGAAAATACACAGGGAAAAAACAAAAATAATGCGAATAAATGCAGGTAATGATAACAGGGTTGAACTTGAAGAAACACCAATACAAGATGTAGAATCATACACATATCTTGGCAGTAATATAGTCAAAGTTGGAGGGACAGACAGCGATATCAAAATAAGAATACAAAAGGCAAGAGGAGCTTTCATTGCATTGGGAAATATATGGAGATCAAGAGAAATAGGATCCAACACGAAAATAAGAATCTTCAACTCAAATGTGAAGTCAGTCCTATTGTATGGCTCAGAGACATGGAGAACAACAAAGACAACAACCAAAAAGCTACAGACTTTCATAAATGGGTGCTTGCGTAGAATAGAGGGATTAAAATGGTATGACAAGGTTACCAATGTGGAACTGATGACAAGAACTAGACAAGTGCCAGTGGAACAAGAAATGAGAAGAAGACGATGGCGATGGATAGGACACACACTGAGGAAACCTGTTGATAGCATTACAAGGCAGTCCTTGTTCTGGAACCCCCAGGGCAAGAGAGGCAGAGGAAGACCAAGAAGTACATGGAGAAGAGAGTTGGAAACAGAGGTGAAAATGATGAGGAAAACATGGAAAGAACTTGAGATGATGGCACGTGACAGGAGGACTTGGCATGTGTTTGTTGAAGGCCTATGCTCCTTTGGGAGTGGAGGGTTATGAATGAATGAAATTGAGCAGTTGTCCATTCTTCTAACTCTTTCCCAGTCTTATCAAGGGATTTCCCTTGTGCAATAAAGTAATCTAATGTAGACATCTTGTCTTATTAAATCAGAAACCTGAAAAAGTAAATAAATTACCCTATCCCACTTTAATGGGAGACAAGTCTATACTATAGACTTAGTCTTAGTGAAAAACTTGTATGGTTACTTGAGTACCTGTGGAAAACAATATCTGTATATCCCAAACACTGTGGGAGACAAGCCTTAGAAAGGTCTTGTATACTTCCTTAATGTAATCAATGATCACTTGAGTACCTGTGGAAAATAATATTTTCTATCCCAATCACTGTGGGAGACAAACCTTACAAAGGTCTTGTACACTTTCTTAGTGTAATCAATGATCATAAGTACTGGTCTGTACTATAATATAAATATATTCAAATATACCTTATATATTATTTGTCAACCAAAGACATTAACAAGGACCAACAAGAAAAGACAATATGAAAACAATTGCAGGAATCAAATTAAATCAAAATAGAAAAAATCAAAAAAAAAATGATCACCGAATCTGTGATGATAACCGCAATGAAATCAACAAGACAAATAACGCCACAGTGTATAAACATAAGGGTGTAAAGAACTTAAATGAAAGGAAAGATGAGACCTACAATTATACAAACAAATCAAACAAAACTAAAGAACATAGAAATATTACAAAAACAACAAGAATACAGTCTTCACAACTAACAAATATTTGCAAACAATGTTGCATGCAAATTTCAATTAAGAAATTTGCTCCCTATAGACCGCTAGAGCAAGACCAATGTCACTTGGTATTTCCTGTTCTAGTCACCTCCCATCCAGGCCCGCAGAATACAAACTAACTTAACACACAACAAATAACATATAAACATAAATACATGTAAACCTTAATAGCATAAATGCATACATAATATGATTAAATAATATGGCAATGTGATGTTAATAGAGTGTCGCAGAAAGGATGTGTTGCAGAGAAGGCTTATCTTTTATTCAAAATAATTTTTCACTTTTAATAAGTTATTAAATTATTGATTTAACTTATTACAATGTTCAATTCTTTTGAGCATATGAAGATCCAACGAAGAAATATGCACTTTATGTTCAACAACACTATGATTCTTCTGTACAGGATCAACAATCACTTCTTTCTTCTGTACGATAAGAAATGTCAACAGTACTGATCCCGATATTTTCTACACTTGATACAACTGTCCTCTGTAATACCGTCTGTACAGCGAAAAACTGTCAACAAGCGCTGACCTAGATACAGCATTCGATCGGTAATACAGGTCAAGCTGACATCGACTGCCCCGTTGTAACTTGTACACTGGTGTTCATGCGTGTCGTATGTGGCGTCAGGGATGGTCTGGTTATCATAACCCCAGGAATCTGGTTCACCACTGTAGAGTGTCAAGGATATGCTAAGTCTGGCCACTACTGTAGAATAAACGTGTTGTTGTGTATTGGCCACTGTTGAATGAACCTGTCATGTAGACCTTGAGTGGGAGTGTCAAGTAACGCGAATGGTGTAGTAGTTCGGTGTAACAGACCTCTTGGTAATAACTCTCACACACTCTCATGTAATGCAATGACGACTTGAACTGCCTCTGACATTTCAATAGTTTAATGAAGGCACGCAAACTGGACAGCACGGATACAGTCATGGACACATGTTGACATACATTCATTGGTTATTTGAATCGTGGATGATACATTCATGTAGTAGTGAAATATCATTCAACCCAAGGTGGTATTCATTGTTCTGGTAACTAATCGCCGTATCCTCTTGTTGCAAGTGGAAGTGGTCTGTTGCAAGGCGTGGTTTGGTTAGCTCTGAATAATGTTCCACGTGATATTAATAAAACAGTTATAAATGTCTGGCCATTGTTTTATCTTCTTGATATTCTTGAGTGATCGTGTATCGTGCCTTCTATGTAAGATTACGCGAATGCAGGGGTGGAAGATTCTGAATAATAATTGAACCTTGGAATACGATTGATGTGACAAGTCGGTTCCATTGAGTCCACAATTATTTAATACAGATTACACGTCAAGACGATTCATGCATGTTGATCACAAAGGTACATATTATAACTTGAAAATATATGGCATAGATATGTAGATATCCTATCAGTCCTTGTCCAATAATCAAATTACTGTATGCAGATTGTCATAGCTGTATGCACGCGCGGTTGGGGTTTCCAACGGCCGACAGTGAGTCTATGAGTCTGGCAAAATCAAATACTATGGACTGTAATTCATCCTTCCTTAATTTTCACTTCGTACTGACCTTTAATCATTTCAAATCTTCGTAATAGCAATGGACTGACCCATGTCCGTACTTGCATAAAATATATCTGTATGGCAATACCATGCCCAACATTGGAAGGAGAGTCAGACGCGTCTTAACAGCTTGACGGTCAATGTGAAAAGGGTAGCGTTTCTTAGTTACCGACTGTGTCCTAAACAACGCTATACACGTCATAATCGATCGTGTATAAAGCGTTCAAAATTGAAACATCTATCGCAATATATTAAATGTCTTAACCTTTATAATTGCACGTCTGGTAACCTTTAGCAGACGGCGTTAATATCATATACCGTAACAATTCCCTGTACACCGGGGAAAAAAAAATCGATAGATTTTTTTTCAATATCTATCCGACTTAACAATTTTTCAAAAAAATTTAACACAATTGTGACATATGGCCGACGATGTTCTGAGTAGAACCGTGTTGCGGTCGTGTCAACTAACTATTTGTCATAGTCATCTAATCATAAATCACATTATATATCAATATTATACATGTCATTATATCAACTAAATAAATGTCCAATGTTAATAGTGAATGATAAAATTAAATTAAAGTAAGGTCTGTCGTATTAGTATGTCATATAGGAATTAATTTGACTAATTAAAATTAAATTAATTAATTAAACTAAGAGTTAAATTATTAAGGTTCTAATGTAACGCGATGTTATGAGAGAAGAAAAGACAAACTAAGTGAGAAGAAATAGAAAGAAATTCGAATATAAGTTTTAACTTAATTGTGTGTGTTAAGTGTTAGTGAATAATAACTAACTAATTTAACTAACTAAATACTGTATAGGTACATTAAAAAAAAATTATTAATCTAATACTTGTGTGAGATTTATTTTCTCTTTTCATAATTTCTTCTTTTTAGTATTTCGTTCTCTTTTTTTTTTTTATTTAATTTTTTTCTCACATTTCATTTTATTGATAATAATTCAATTAAGAAGTTAAGTTAACTAATTAATTAGTATAGGATATGATGATCCATCCGTAGTCTTGATCCTGATGAATTCTTTTAGGCAAAAGTGTTCAAATGTCCACGTCGGAAAGAAATGTCATTTATAACTGCATCGAAGAATTAAGAGTCCATAGGATAATAAGTTCGACTTGTCGTCAGATATTATTCCATGATTGTTCAATGATATTCGTATATCGTGTATGGATATTATACGAAGTTCGAATGTAAGTATATATACCTTGATTGTCTTGTCGTTCAATTCTGTGATGCATATAGTGTTTATAAAGTTTGAATTGAAGGCAAGGTTAGTTCCTTTATAGTTGATACTTCGTTCAATCCAATGTAGTTCTGATTGATGTAGTTTAAGAGTGTCAATGTTGATTATTCGTCGTCAATAGGATTACGTGACAACGCATCTGCCACACAATTTTCAGTGCCAGGTATGTGTTCAATGGAGAACTCGAATGGCTGTAGGATGATTGAATATCTGGCAAGTTTTTGGCTTTTGTGGTTGGATCGACGCAAGGATGCGACCGCACGTTGGTCCGTCTGTATGGTAAAGGGGCACCGAGTAAGAATTTCTCCAGCTTCGTTATTGCCCAGATCACAGACAAAAGTTCCTTGTCGACTGTGGAATACTTTGTTTCAGCCGGCTTCAGCTTTCTTGATATATATAAGGTGGGGTGTAGAATGCCGTCATGGTTCTGGAGCAGGCATGCACCAATGCCGTAGTTACTAGCATCTGTTCGTAAGAAAAATCTTTTGGAAGCATCGGGAAGTCTTAAAATTGGTTCATGCGAGAACAAATTTATAATTTTGTTGAAAGTTTCATTGCATGTACCAGTCCATGTCACCTTCACCGGCATATCTTTTTTTAACAATGAAGACAATACAGCCGTGATGGATGACAAGTTTGGTATGAATCTACTGTAATATTGAACAAGTCCTAACAAACTCCTGACCTGTTTCTTCGTCTGAGGAACTGCTATGTTTAGAATTTTTGAGACTGTACTAGGTAACGTTCGGATATATCCCGATCCAATGATATGTCCCAAAAAGGTTATCTCATTACACGCGATTTGCACCTTTGTAGGTTTAGCAGTTAGATGATAATTCCTTAGAGTGTCAAAAACATATCTAAGTCCCGAAACATGTTCCTCAAACGACGAACTAAACAAGCATATGTCGTCAATATATGTAATAACGTCTGGTCTACCTGATAAAATTTGTCGCATCAGGCGAATGAAGGTAGCTGGCGCATTAACAAGCCCAAAAGGCATCACATTCCACTGGTATAGACCTTGTGGCGTGGAAAATGCGGTGTAGTACTTAGCCTTTTCGGTCAGTGGTATCTGCCAATAACCTTTAGTTAAGTCTATCTTACTAAATATAGTTGCGTTGGATAGACGTGGCAGTAAGTCGTCGATAAGTGGATGTGGTTCGCTGTCAACTATAGTCTTAGCATTTAATTTTCTATAATCAACACATAGTCTAATGTTATTGTCCTTCTTCCGGACAATCACTAATGGAGAAGAGAATGGCGAATTACTAGTCTCAATGATTCCCAGAGACAACATCTGTTCAAGTTCCTTAGTAGTTTTAGCAAGGAAATGTAAAGGAACAGAATAGGGATGTACACGAATAGGTGTATCGTCATTGAGAGTAATGTCATGACTGATAGCCGATGTGCGACCCGGAACGTCGGTCAACACATCTGGATAAGATTGTAATAGATTAGCAATCTGTAGACGCTGTTGCGGTGTAACCGTTGAAGAGATGGTTACATCCCGCCAAGATTCAGTAGGTTGAACTACTGGTACAGGTAACGGTAACTGTACCTCAGGAAAAGAAGATTCTTCTTCCTGGATGACAGATAAGTTAGTATAATGACAAGTGGATACTGTGTTGTCATCTAGTTCATGAAAAATTGACTGTAAGTGTTCAGGACGTGTATGAAATTGCTTGAGCATGTTAATATGAAATATCTTTTTGTGTCCCTTGATATCTAAGACGTAATCAACGTCGGAAATTTTATCAATGACTTTGTAAGGACCATTCCAAGATATCAATAATTTATTGTTATTGTGAGGAAGTAACACATAAGCCTCGTCGCCTGGGAATAATTGGCG
Source organism: Oreohelix idahoensis (assembly GCA_024509875.1). NCBI lineage: Eukaryota > Metazoa > Mollusca > Gastropoda > Stylommatophora > Oreohelicidae > Oreohelix > Oreohelix idahoensis. The sequence continues at coordinate 30,148 of JAMPIV010014153.1, forward strand.
TAATCGTCGAGACTTATTTTGTAGAGATCGAGCCTTAGCTTTTGCAGCCTCAGAAGAAGCTGTTGCCAACTGGCAAGACTCAATAATGTTCTTCCGAAGATTAATCACGTACTCGTAAGATGACTGAGTGTCCTGAGTCATCTCGTCGTCAATTAATAAGTCTTTTATTAGTCCCATAGGACCTCTTGGGGGAGCACCAAAAACTAATTCAAAGGGAGAGAAGCCAGTTTGTTCATGCGGTACCTCCCGATAAGCAAATAGAACAGCTGGGAGTGCTCTGTCCCAGTCATGAGGGTGCTTAGCAGTAACCTTATGTAGTAGTTGTTTAAGTGTACGGTTAAGTCTTTCAACCGCACCATTACTCATCGGATGATAAATACTACTTAAATTCCTATCAATGTCCCAAGTTTTCATGACTTCCTTCATGGTGTCAGATATAAACTGTGACCCATGGTCTGATAAAAGTTTTCTAGGAAACCCTATTCTAGAAAAGATGAGATGTAGTGCATCAGCTACATCTGTGGTAGTGGTGGTCTTTAATGGGATAGCTTCTGGCCATCGTGTGCACAAATCAATGCACGTAAGGACGAATCTATGTCCTCTGGCCGATGGTAGCAATGGACCAATAATGTCTATTGCCATCTTGTCAAAAGGTCTCACTGAGATATCGCAAGCCTGAATAGGCGCCGTGTGAAAAGCTCCACGTGCTTTCACTTCTTGGCATGTAGTACAGGAACGTACATACTGCGAAATATCTCTTGACACCCCTGGCCAAAAGAATGAAGACAGTACTCGAGATCGTGTTCGAGTATATCCCATATGTCCAGCACAATGTGAGTCATGTGCATGTTGAAGAATGTACCGTCTAAAAGTATATGGGACCATAACTTGTTGTTTCATTTGTGATTTGTCATTAAAACATCTAATCAATATGCCATTTTTAATAACAAAACAATGTTTGTTATTATTACCTGAGGATAGATTGTCAACTTTATCAACCAACGTAAAAAATTTTTTTAAAGATTTATCCTCTTTTTGTTTGGTTGCAAATGTTTCCCTGTCAATAGGTGAATTGACTACAAATTCCTCTTGGTTGTCTGCATCCATTTTATTATCATCAACTTTCTCCATGAGTTGAGTCTGTGCTCTAGTCGTCACGGCGTTTCCAGTGCATAGGTTATGTTTCTCCCATTCTATAATCTCATCTGGAGTACAATCTTTACTGCCGTGTATACGACCAACCATCAAATCAGCTATAGGCTTTTTTAGCATACATACTTTTACGTTTCCTGTGAAGAAAGGAGTGTTGACATGAATAATAGCTGTGGGGTAAAACTCTATTGTTCCACCAAACGTCATGCAACGAACATATTCCCCCGTTGCACAGCTGGGATGTACCAGCGACTGTCGTACACCAATCGTTGTGGATCCCGAATCCCTCAACACTGAGACGACGGATCCATTAACTAATCCTCTGTTAAAAATTAGTAGGCCTGTTCCATCGTTGACTGCAAGACCTACCTGTGGTATAATATGTCCGCAGTTAAGCACTGTTTCTTTCGCCTTCTGAAAAATAAGATTGCATTGCTGGCAACTATTTGCCACATTATAATTAATAGCAAAACATGCAGCAGAAGACTGTGTTGTATTATTGTCAAGTGGAACCTGAGCTATAGGGGTAGTATTATTTGTAACTGCCGCCCCTGTATTATGGTTGTAATGAGATGATCCCCGAGAATGAGATCGATTCCGAGTATAATTGTTAGAATTATCTCGTCGTCCTCTATAGTAACTATTATCTCGATGTCTCGAGCCATGATTATTACCCTTCCAGTTACTATTATCATTGGGAGTATGTGATCGATTATAATGAGTGTTATGTTGACCATTGTGGTAGTTTGTTTGAGGTGAATAATTTCTATCTCGTGATCTACCTCTGTTGAACTCATTTTTATTGTTGAAATCATTATTATGTCCCTTCTGAAAGTTAACATTGTGATTTCTTTGGAACCTGCTTCTGTCTACACTGTGATGTCTTTGTTTGTTATTGTGATTGTAGGCCATATTAGACGCCACAGGTAGAGGTTCTCTTAATGAGGAGTTAGAAATGGTTGCATTCGGGTGTGCCGAACAGTAGTTTAAAGAAATTTTTTCTAACTCATCCATAGTACCTGGTTTACGCTCCTGCAAATATGCAAAAAATGGCTGGCTAACCGAAGATAATACCTTATCTCGTAGTAGTAAATCAACTAATTTGTCGTATGATTTGTTGACTTCTGCCAGTTCAACCCATCTGTTAAATGTATTGCGTATATTCGCAATGAATCCTGCAAAATCCCTTGGAGATTCAGGTAAAATTCCCTTAAATTTCAACCTACAGTGTTCCTCGTCCAGGTGAAATCTTCGTAGAAGCAAGGACTTAATAGCACCGTAGTTATTTGCTATTGATGGGTCAGCATTTTGAGAAGCTGTCAGTGGTTCTCCAACCAAGAATTCATTTAACTTGAGTACCCATGACTCTTCAGGCAAATGGTTTGTTTTGCAAGTCTGTTCAAAACGTGCCAGGAACGATGAAAGGTCGTCGACGTTCAAGTTGAAAATGGGTAATTTAAAGTTATAGAAATGTTTAGGTTGGCTGGATGATGATCCATTTTGTGCGTTATTATTCTGGTTTGCATCAGCACTTTGTGCTTGTAATCTTGCTGTCTCCAATTTAATACGCGCCAATTCCATTTCTTGTTGTAAAATAATTTCCTCTCGTTTCAATTTATTCTCTTCTTCCTGCCTGGAGATTGCTCTTTGCTCTTCTCTTTCACGTTGAGCAATCTCTCTCAACCTATTTTCCTTGGCAATTTGCTTCATCTCAAGTTCTGCTTCCTCTTTCTTTAATGCTGCCTTTTGTTCCTCTTCCTCTTTCTTTAATGCTGCCTTTTGTTCCTCTTCCTCTTTCTTTAATGCAGCCTTTTTCTCTTCTTCCTTTCTTTCATATTTTTCGAGTTCTGATTCAGCAAACTGACGAAGTTCTTGAGATTTGTAGCCATAATCACGGCCAATTTTAACGAAATGGTCTATAGTAAGCATTTTGACTTTTATCTGTAGTAATTATTGATAATTACTGATTAAAATAGTCAATAGTAGCTTCAGAGTAATTATTATACTTACTCAACTTAGAAATATTCAATATAAGTAATCACAATAGTACTGAACTTAATGTTTAAGTTCACCTAATAGACAATATTTTGTAACAATATTGTATCTAAATAATACTATATCATAAATAGTTATGATATCTGTTAAATATAATGTAATTATATCACACAATTAATTTCAATGTCCAATAATGTTGGGTATAATTCCTAGTAATGATATTGTTCAATGTACTAAGTCACTCTCTTAGTACCAGAAAAGTATATTAAATAATATACAATGGGTCTATTACCTCAAAGGTAGCTATAAGATTATTTATTTTGTCAATATATATATTATATTATTATGCCCTAGGCATCTATGATAAATTGTAGTGCTACTTTCTTGGACTATCACTGCATAATTATGCAATGTCCCATATTACCCTTAAATTTCAGAAAAAATTAATTAAATTAGATTACAAGTGTATTATTGCATATAATAGCATATTATTAATGTAATATAAATATATATCATGAGGACAGACAAGCAATGATGCAACTAAAGGGTACAAACAATGTCAAGACGCAAACAAGACATTTTCACAATTAAAAATGAATTTATGAACTAAATAAAATAAGCGGAAATGTCACAGACCAAATGAAAGGTCATGGTCTGACCCGAGGTCAACTTAATATTCAAAGTACACAAAAAATAAAAATGACTGCGAAAAATGATGACGTCACAGGACTCATAACGGACGAAAATTTAATAATCATAAAATAAATGATAGTCAGAGGAGAATGGACGAAATAGTGACGAACATGGTACAGAACTGAATAAAATTATTAACTGAATACGAATAAAATACACCAATTATCTACGGGACAGTACAGCTAACGCAAATTGTCAAACGGTAGCAACTTTGGACAGACTGTCCAATGGCAACCTCAATGGGCTTCCAAAAGTGCGATCGTTTAAGTTCCCTAAGAACGACTGAAATCTAGGTGGTCAGCTGTTCGCGACATTCCCAGAGATTTCAGTTCCCTCTCCAACCGGCCCACGAATTAACAACAAATACATACGATGGAAAACAAATTTAACATATATACATGAAAATACATAGACATGCCTAATCAAAGCGAAATGGACTCAGTATTACGGTTTTGCAATGACGACAATTTAAACAGCTAGACTTATCTTTCCCGTTGCTTCGGTCAGTGCTATAGGTCGTCAACAGCTAGGCTAATGCCCTTGACTGCCTGCTCCTGTAGTCCATTTCTTGTGTCTGCTTCAAATGACTTATTTTTCCCTTGGTTAGGCTTAAAAGAACGACTTCAGTTTTTCTCCGATAGTTTCACCTACACGAATTTCAGTGACGTCGCGTTGTTAGGCATTAGACTGAGTACTGCGTCATAGGTCATAATTCAGCACATCATGTGATCGTAACTTGATCGTAAACATTTCATTCGAAAGTCATTCAGAAATTTTTTTGTCGATCCCCAGACACCGGACACCACTGTTGCAAGTGGAAGTGGTCTGTTGCAAGGCGTGGTTTGGTTAGCTCTGAATAATGTTCCACGTGATATTAATAAAACAGTTATAAATGTCTGGCCATTGTTTTATCTTCTTGATATTCTTGAGTGATCGTGTATCGTGCCTTCTATGTAAGATTACGCGAATGCAGGGGTGGAAGATTCTGAATAATAATTGAACCTTGGAATACGATTGATGTGACAAGTCGGTTCCATTGAGTCCACAATTATTTAATACAGATTACACGTCAAGACGATTCATGCATGTTGATCACAAAGGTACATATTATAACTTGAAAATATATGGCATATATATGTAGATATCCTATCAGTCCTTGTCCAATAATCAAATTACTGTATGCAGATTGTCATAGCTGTATGCACGCGCGGTTGGGGTTTCCAACGGCCGACAGTGAGTCTATGAGTCTGGCAAAATCAAATACTATGGACTGTAATTCATCCTTCCTTAATTTTCACTTCGTACTGACCTTTAATCATTTCAAATCTTCGTAATAGCAATGGACTGACCCATGTCCGTACTTGCATAAAATATATCTGTATGGCAATACCATGCCCAACATTGGAAGGAGAGTCAGACGCGTCTTAACAGCTTGACGGTCAATGTGAAAAGGGTAGCGTTTCTTAGTTACCGACTGTGTCCTAAACAACTCTATACACGTCATAATCGATCGTGTCTAAAGCGTTCAAAATTGAAACCTCTATCGCAATATATTAAATGTCTTAACCTTTATAATTGCACGTCTGGTAACCTTTAGCAGACGGCGTTAATATCATATACCGTAACACCTCTACTGACTGAACGCGTCAATGAGGATCGGTAAACATACAAAAGTCATTGGCCGAACCTTCATTTCATAGCTAAGTTCTTAAGCTGAAATATGTCCAATGTTTGTATAACACTCATAAACCACGATAGTGGGTTTTCACCTCATAACAAGATCTCGGTACCACTGTCCGATAGTAGGATACATAATCTGTTCTCTTGACAGTGATCAAAAAATATGATGACAGGAATATAACATGGCCGCCTTCCTGAGTTGTCGCTCACTCACTCGTAGGAAGGTAGATATAAGCCAAAGTTACTTTATAATGTGCATATAAATAATTTCATAAAGTTTTCCATACAGCTCTACAGTAATCAAGTTAATTCACGTAGACATAACTGCTGTAGGAAAGCCTGTCATCTTCGTCGATACAAAACACGACCCTAGCGATACGAAGCACAATGTTCTATCTAGGCCTAATCGACTCGAGATCATCAAAAAATAGGGTCTGGCATAACTGGAGTCCGAATCACACATATGAGGAGGATCTCTGACAAATAGACTCTTGCAGAGACATAAACTTCTCCTAGAAAAACATCTATGAATCACTGTTAAACCTTAAACAGTGCCAGCCCTGGAAAAAGCACTCAGTCATCTTAGCAACATTATCGGAACTCTTCACAACCCAGAAGGACTACGAAAACCTGCGCTAGATTCTGGCAGAAAGAATATAGTCTGACCTGAACATACAAAGGTATACAATATACGACTGAATCTTCTTTCACAAGACAAGTAGTACACATGAATTCAGGCCATAAACATAACAAGCAAAATTAATCTATTTTCTGGCCCGAACAAATAAGAACGGACATGAATACAATGTCCATGCGCCGAGTCAATATCAAGAAAGATCACTCATATAATCAAAAGTGTAAATCAATCATGAATTATCTAGCTTTACCAGAGGAAGCATTTTCATACACAAATGAATGCAAATATATATTTTCCATATTAAATAGCCATATCGTATTTTTGTAATATGTGCGTCAAAATATGCACGCAACACCATGTAAGCCATGTTAGATACTAGTTGCGTTCAGTATCAGGTGACATACACAGAAACACAAATCAAGAACAATGGGCCGTTGTCGCAAATTGTTGGCCGCCATTGAAACCTACTTATACGCCAAGTAGTACTAGGGTCAATGACCTGCAGACTTTTTCAAAAGTAAAGGTAGTAACTATAGCAGATACTGCAGTAGGGGAGTAAAGTGTTAGAGACTTCACTATACTAGGTCAAGCATCGAGAGGTGGGGTGGTGACCAGTTCCCTTCTTCGCTGCCTTTGACTTCCCTAACACAAGAGCAAAGTCATGTACGCATTTACAGTTAACTAGACTAGAGCGTGTCGATGCCGTGAACGAACCCGGCACGTTTGCTGCGAGAGAACAGCGCTGCCTTGTTCCCGGGGGTCTCTGAGCCGACAAAGAAAGAATAGAACTATAGCTCTCTCTCGGGCATGTCGTCAGAGTGGAATAATAAAAGTTTGTGCACGGAGCTGGCAATCTTATCATGTCGTCAGAGGGGACTAATAAAAGTTTGTGCACGGAGCTGGCAATCTTATCATGTCGTCAGAGTGGACTAATAAAAGTTTGTGCACGGAGCTGGCAATCTTATCATGTCGCCAGAGTGGACTAATAAAAGTTTGTGCACGGAGCTGGCAATCTTATCATGTCGTCAGAGGGGACTAATAAAAGTTTGTGCACGGAGCTGGCAATCTTATCATGTCGTCAGAGTGGACTAATAAAAGTTTGTGCACGGAGCTGGCAATCTTATCATGTCGTCAGAGGGGACTAATAAAAGTTTGTGCACGGAGCTGGCAATCTTATCATGTCGTCAGAGTGGACTAATAAAAGTTTGTGCACGGAGCTGGCAATCTTATCATGTCGTCAGAGTGGACTAATAAAAGTTTGTGCACGGAGCTGGCAATCTTATCATGTCGTCAGAGGGGACTAATAAAAGTTTGTGCACGGAGCTGGCAATCTTATCATGTCGTCAGAGTGGACTAATAAAAGTTTGTGCACGGAGCTGGCAATCTTATCATGTCGTCAGAGGGGACTAATAAAAGTTTGTGCACGGAGCTGGCAATCTTATCATGTCGTCAGAGTGGACTAATAAAAGTTTGGGCACGGAGCTGGCAATCTTATCATGTCGTCAGAGTGGACTAATAAAAGTTTGTGCACGGAGCTGGCAATCTTATCATGTCGTCAGAGGGGACTAATAAAAGTTTGTGCACGGAGCTGGCAATCTTATCATGTCGTCAGAGTGGACTAATAAAAGTTTGTGCACGGAGCTGGCAATCTTATCATGTCGTCAGAGGGGACTAATAAAAGTTTGTGCACGGAGCTGGCAATCTTATCATGTCGTCAGAGTGGACTAATAAAAGTTTGTGCACGGAGCTGGCAATCTTATCATGTCGTCAGAGGGGACTAATAAAAGTTTGTGCACGGAGCTGGCAATCTTATCATGTCGTCAGAGTGGACTAATAAAAGTTTGTGCACGGAGCTGGCAATCTTATCATGTCGTCAGAGGGGACTAATAAAAGTTTGTGCACGGAGCTGGCAATCTTATCATGTCGTCAGAGGTGACTAATAAAAGTTTGGGCACGGAGCTGGCAATCTTATCATGTCGTCAGAGGGGACTAATAAAAGTTTGTGCACGGAGCTGGCAATCTTATCATGTCATATAAAGTGCTACAGAAACCACCGACCACAAGAGCATATGAATATTTCGGTACAGGCTTCCCACAAGTCCCAGGTGTACGCTTCCCACAAGTCCCAGGTGTACGCTTCCCACAAGTCCCAGGTGTACGCTTCCCACAAGTCCCAGGTGTAGGCTTCCCACAAGTGCCAGGTGTACGCTTCCCACAAGTGTCAGGTGTAGGCTTCCCACAAGTGCCAGGTGTACGCTTCCCACAAGTGCCAGGTGTACGCTTCCCACAAGTGCCAGGTGTAGGCTTCCCACAAGTGCCAGGTGTAGGCTTCCCACAAGTCCCAGGTGTAGGCTTCCCACGTGTCCCAGGTGCAGGCTTCCCACAAGTCCCATGTGTAGGCTTCGCACAAGTCCCAAGTGTAGTAGTGGCTGCAAACCTCATGAGGAGTCAATCTCTTAATTAAATAACACGAAAAAAAACGTAAAAAAAATTAACACGATCTTGGTTGTGAAGCAGACATGGCTCTTCTATTTCACAATCGTAACCAGCTAAGTTCCGGCTGACAGTCTGGGGCACAGGAATTCAGTTTCCTATCACTAATACGTCTGTTTTGTTTCCAGAACGTAAGAAATTAGGTGTGTATCAAATGAAGGTAAGCTCTCGATCTCTGGGCTACATTTTCAGGACGAGACTCCGACACATTCCATATAATGTAAATCTGGGGAATATGCCTAAATGTCAAATTATTAAAGAAAAAAGAAAAAAGAAATAAAATAAAGAGAGTTATGGATTTATTAAAATTAAAGCATAACAATATATTTGTCTAGAAACTCCTGGTGTATTTTTGTTGACTGAAATACTAAACAAAATATATGTTTAAATATGATCCGACCATGTTTCTAGAGTTTTCCGTTAGATGCCAAATGGAGTTTGTCGGTGTATTTCTTTAGCCGTGTGGTGGCCACTCCAGGAATCAGTTTCTTGTCCGTCCCTATAGAGCATGGTGCCTCCTGTGAACGTGCACCAAAACTTTCACGTTCTGTATCGTTATTTATGTAGTCATATGTTTTACTTGATGAAGTTGCCAGCTTCATACACAACCTCATACACAACCTCATACACAACCTCATACACAACCTCATATCAGTTGCCTCTCACGACAAACCTAATCAAGCAGGAGTCATATTCTTTCTTCTTTTTTTTTTAAATTAAGAGTTTTGCCATGTTCAACTTAGACATAAGGTCCGTCGGTTATATTAGGGCATACATCCAAATATAAAAGACCTGGTGGTCTGGTGTATATTGTTTTATCAGAGACCACCCGGGAACTCCACGGGACATTCCCAGATTGACAGTGTACCAAGTGTGTTCAAAATAACTGGGTGATGTACTTTATGGCTGCCACATGAATACATTTTGTGATATGAGTTTCTCTTAGTGGGCCATGCAATGTATTCCGACTTCGAAAATGCGTATAATGCAGCCAAACTGGATCTACATCAAACACTAATAATACCTACAGTAGTCACTACGCATAAACGGGCGGTTGACAACACGCCAAGACAAGCACAGCTGCAAGGTTCTGATGAGCATATAATAGTTCGAAGAATATACAGTCTAATCAAATACTTCAATACACAGAAAATGAATAAGGTAAGAAAATAAATAAATACATCACACTTACAGATCACCACCAATAGCCATTTGCACTGCCGCTGCTGAGTATGTGAATGCTTTGTGCAGGCTTCTTGCAAGTGGACCAGCTACATATGTGGACCAGCTACATATGTGGACCAGCTACATATGTGGACCAGCTATATATGTGGCTCCATCCTCCATTGGGAGCGAAAAGGAAATTGATGATGATGACCAATAGTCAAGACCATGAGATAGAAAAGGGGGGGGGGGGGAAGAGAAGATGGTTGAGGCACACCAGACGGATGGGCCACCATTAAAGGAGACAAGAAAGACTTATGTATACAAATCTACTAACTATCCTAAAATGAATGAGAGGAAGATCGTCTTAAAAAACAATAAGGGAATAATGCCTACTAAAGAAACATGAATGGAATAAGTGAAAGTAATATTTCATATTTAGAGAACGACACTGCGATAGATGAATCAACATGGTTAAGATTGTTAGAATTTGGCATCAAACGTCAGGCTAGCAGGGAATGGACGTATGAGAGGATGTATCCGTCATGTATACAGTCAGCGTGCTACAGGAACAGTTAGAATTCATACACTTCGACATATGTTGAGGACGACTAAGCACCTATGGGTTTGCCCGGAGTACAATGATGTCAATTCCGTTCAACAATATTGAACTTTACACAGAAGATGACAACAGGAGATAACCTGTCACAGCAGACCACATGAAAGTATTTCTCTTACTTAATTGTGACTGTTCCCCCCTGTTTGTGATCTACCCCAGGAGGATCAAGGAATTACTTGACTCGTGATACACTGAGTTTATTTTTGTGTCCTTTTTTTTGTAAACGCTGATGACCTCCATTTCATGCGCTGACTGGATGCTTATATTTTCTATTTCATTTATTTATTTCTAAAAACAAACAAACAAACAGAAGCACAATGACTTAATATTTTAAAGTCTTCTCGTCATCATCATCATCATCATCAGTTGCCATCTCCACAACGAAGGTTGGCTGTAATGGATCTCCAACGTCTTCTGTCCCCTTGTCTTGGTGGTGCACTCTGATAGACTCTTTCTTGTCCATGTCTTGATGTTATCTTCCCACTTATAGCGCTGTCTTCCTCTTGCACGTTTGCCTTCAACTCTGTCTTCTATTATGGTCTTCAATGTCCGGTGTTTTGTCTTTTTAAAATCACCAAAATATTTTAGCGATCTAATTTTGATCTCATTCATTAAGTATCTATTCGTTCCCACGTATTCCAGAACTTCTTTATTTGTTTTCTTCTCTTTCCGTGAGACTTGCCCCATTCTTCTATATATCCACATCTCGAGAGCCTCAATTCTTTCTTCCAATTGCTTATTCATTGTCCATGTTTCTACACTACATAGTAATGAAGAATATATATAACACTTGATGGTTCTCAGTTTTAATTTGTGAGTTAGTTGTTTAGATGTTAGTGTCTGTCTCATGTTGTTTAGATGTTAGTGTCTGTCTCATGTTGTTTAGATGTTAGTGTCTGTCTCATGTTGTTTAGATGTTAGTGTCTGTCTCATGTTGTTTAGATGTTAGTGTCTGTCTCATGTTGTTTAGATGTTAGTGTCTGTCTCATGTTGTTTGGATGTTAGTGTCTGTCTCATGTTGTTTAGATGTTAGTGTCTGTCTCATGTTGTGGAATGTAGCTTTGGCATGTCCTATTCTCTTCTTGATTTCTGTTTGACATCTACCATCTTCTGCATCATCCATATCTGCATCTTCAAACTTAATCTGGCCGGCATCTGTTGCATTCATTGCCGCAACATGGCCTTTACTGGTCTTTTCGTTCAAACTTGCTGCTCTGGAGTGAAATATATGCCGTTTGACCAAACCACCCGTGTGTTGCCGCGGAGCCCGAGGAGATAACAGACAATGGTAACACTGAACCATAACACACATGCCGCGGAAGACGACGAAAGAGTGTTGGGCATGGGGCTGGCTATTTGATCCTCTAAAAACGTACTCCCATTAACGTCTGTACGTTGGCCTTGAATGTGACAGCATCACAAGGCAGTCAGAATGCCCAGAGTTTTGTTATGAGATCTACAAATATATGTAGAAGAGAACTGGTGACGTGTCTAACGAGAATAACGATGACATGAAAAGAACTTCAATGGATAGTGGCCAGACAGGAGAACTTGGGAGTGAGCAGATTGAAGGCCTAGGCTCCTTGGGGAGCTAAAATGTAGTGATGATGATGATGATGTGATTGAAGCTGTTTTATTTTGAATGATGTATTTGATATTTGCGGCAGTAGTGCCCTGTTGTTTGAAAACTAATTGCTATTTTCTAGTCTTCTTATGATGTCTTACAACTGTTCTGTATTCTTACCCTACTGTTGTTTTTTTTCTGTAACTCAGTTAATTATGACTAGAGTACATTGTAGAGGCAGGAAACGCCCCTGTCTAACTTCCGATCTGGCTTGGGAAATTTTTCGAGAGTAAATGCGCAGTCATAACCGTCGGTTTGTGTTGTGGTGTAGGATGTCAACTAATCTCTCATAGTATCATGTGAACGATATTCAAATGTGAATTCTATTATGCTGTATGCGCTAGTATTCTCCCAGCACAAAGATCTAGTCTTGTGTGATTTTTCCTTTCCCGGACACCCACCTGTTCTTGTCAATGTATTATATATGATTCTTACCAGTAGTATTCTGCTAAATCTGTTTGTTTTTTTTTAAATAAAGTTTTGGCGAGGCGCGTCGCGTTCAACCTAGTCGGTTATATTAGGGCGCATGTCCAAATATAAAAGACCCTTAGGTCTAACAGTGATTATAAATATATTCTGCTAAAATGTTTTCTCTATGTCAAGGTCAACCTAGTTAAGATTCTAGGAAACAAATGTGAACGTATATTATCAATTACTCAAACCTTTTTTCATATGGAGGTGTGGCGTGGTACATATATGTAAATAACTGAATGCTGTGGCGAAATGAATGACTAGTCTAGGTCCCAAGTCCCGATAAAGCTATAAATGATTCAACATCAGAACGGCACCAACTGTGCCAACAATATGAAGATATCCAAACTCCTTGCTACACACATGAATATTTAATTACGATTCCATTTGACATGATGCATCATATAAATCCTGTAAAATTTTGATCCACTATTTCCATAATTTATCTTTCTTAAGAACACAATTATTATATTCTCTATCCAGCTATAAGTTCCCTGTAGGAACGTCTTCCAAAACTGCAAGACATGCAGTATACACGTCCAGTCCACACAGTGGAAACATCAACAATAATCATGTCGCTAGGCCAAACAAAGCCACGTCATATGCGACTTACGCATAGCGACCACAAAAAGGTGCTAACACTTGTGATCACTATATTTACTTAAATTATAAACTCACATGTGACGTGCAAAAGGCATTGGCACAGGAGGTAAATCATCATCAGCATTTTCAATGAAAGATCAAATGGAGGTAAATCATTATCATCAATTTCCTTGGCGTTGCTTACAGAGCATAGAGCCACCACTACAGCTGATCCTGCAGGAAGCCTGCACCAAGAGCTGTATAGAAAATCTCCTGAATGGCACATACAAAAAGTCTCATTCACAAAACATCCTGTCTGAGACAGAATTAAATTCAACACTTAAGTTCTCTTAAAGGAAGTAGCTACAGTGAAATGCCATTTTCCTTATTATTAATCATGGGATTTCAGTGAAAATACACAGACTTTAACCTACATCAATTATAGAAGACTTTGATATTTATACCAAACAGAATGTTTACCGACATATTTTAAAACTGTTGTCAGATGGGATTTTTTTATAACTTAGGTAGATCCAAGATATAGAACGTTAAAGTTTGTATTTAAAAATAGTAACCATTTTTTTTTAACATTTTACAACACTATTTGCAATAAATTAAAATTTTTATATCAAACATCAGATCTAACAAACGTTTTATTATCTAATAGAAAGTATTTGTGCTAAATCTCATATTGATTGACTATAAAATTTGCAAATTATAAGAGCATTAGTAACAATAAACAAGGTTCTGAGAAAAGGACAATTTCTGAAGAAAATACTATTTACCAAATCAAAATACACCAATTCAGAACGTGTTCTGACAAATGATTTTCACAGATTTAGATTCGAGGGAGTGTAAATTATCCAAATGTAAACTAATCCCAATTTTCATTGTTTTTGCTATTTTGACTTAAAATGCACTTTAGAGCTCTCCCCCACCCCCTTTTTTAAAAAAAAAGCTGTAACACTGTGTATGCCTCATATCCAACTGTAGATTAACAATGATGGATTGTTAATTATTTTCGCTTGTCAGACAGAAAGAAATTAAGACACAGTATTGTGACCTTTGCTTAGGAACGCTCACCTCTGTCCTCCGTTTTCAGGCGTCTCGTTTCATCGGCTGCTTCTTTGCACGTCTCTTTAATTATATGAGTTATTTCCCTTTGATTAGTGATCCGAATGTCGTGGATAATTTGATGATCAATCTTGAGTAAGATAGAAATGAAGCGAGATTCTAGTAGCCATTTCCTAACATCTAGAACATTTCAATAATTCTGAGAAAGTGAGATGTGTATATGTTCAACGAGGTGAAAGATATCGGTATATGGAGGGAAAAGACGGGGAGAGAACGTGCGTGATTGAGGTATGACTCAATGAATTCAGTAGAATTTTTACATGAAAGGAGAAAGCAACCGATTGACTGGCTGATGAATGATGGCGTTCTGATGCGAGTGGGTGCTGCGAGAAAATGAAATGAGTTGTGTCGACGGAATTGGCACCAGTTAATTGATATTAATAATATTTTTTTTTTTTAAAGCACAGACGACGTAAGTGAACATAAAACAGAATTCTGTGCTGTAATCTCGTAAAGGGGGAACGACTGCTGGCTTCTCAAGATCTTACAAGACAAAGCTTAAGCTGATAATTATGGAAGTGATCAATTATTTATCTTGAGGACAAAATACGCTGGAAAATTCTCATAAAGATACAGATTACATGACTCGGCATCTGATTTCCGAGGTTCAGCCGTCAACTTTCACCTTTGGAAATAGGTAACCTTAAATATTTTACGCTTGTCGTTGATGTAGCTGTAGTTAAGAATGCTCATACGTACAGCTGATTCTTATTTATTTGTTTTGGCTTGTGCAAATTACAGTTTCTTCTTCTACTTCATCGTGCAACCTTAGACGTCCACTTGAATGTTTTCAAAGAAAGCAGAAGTCAGTTTGAGGCTATTTGAATCTCCGTAGAGCTTTTCCACGAATGGTACTGGTGTCGGCCATATGCGCTTTCTCTGTTCCGCATATGTTGGGCAACTTTGAAGCAAATGTTCAGCAGTCATTTTATCAGTGCCACAGTTACACTGATCGGTAGTTCTTATCTTTAGCTTGTTGAATAGATGGTATCTCAATCTGTTGGGGCCAGTGCGGAGTCTGAAGATTATCACTTGTTCTCTTCTGTTGAGCTGATAGGTATGCATCATTTTGTGTGTGACCTGGATGTTCTACATCCCATTTGTTTCTGTATCTGATTCTGATAAAACTCATTGCCTCCACGAAAGTTATGCTTGCATCAGGCTGAGGTAGATTTCCACCTTCTTTTGCCAATCTGTCAGCCTCTTCATTGCTTATGATGTTACAATGAAATGGGATCCATTGGATCACAACGCTTTTGAATCGTTGACATAGTTTGTGGAGCACTATTCTGAGATTATCCTGATCTGTATTATTTTGGCTTTTCAGCGGTGCAATTACTGACTGTTTAATTTAGTGTTATGTATTGCACTTATAATGTGAAACAATTGATGTCAGTGTAGACACAGATTCTGCATGTAGTTTTGATCTAATGTGCCACTATGGACATGCTAAATAGGTCAAGGTTGTACCAAAGCATATACTGCCGTAGCGGAGTGCAGTGTTAGAGACTTCGTTATAGTATACTACTGGACAAAAGTTAAGTAAGGGCCACCATTCAGTTTAGACAAGGTTTATATAATTGATTGGCAAACTGTAAAGACAAGTGAAAATGTCATTAAAACTGAGCTCAGAGAAATTTGTATACATTTCTGTGTGCACTAGGTTAATTTTTTTTAAATGTCCAAAAACTGGGTCACTTTAAGCCGCACGTGAAAATTGCCATTGTTGCTGCAAAAACTCGTGGTTTTTGCAACACGCCTCACTAGTTCAAAAGGTGAAAAAGTGAGTTGAATTTGAATGCACGTGGAAAATGATCATCGGTAAAGAGTGTTCACCGTTGGTATGCAATAAATCAGTATGACAAGTGGTCGAAATGATCACTGCATTAGCCATGCCACCAAGGAGAAGTCTCAGCACTGTAGACCATGGTCGAGCCATGGCATGGATTCAGGATGGTCAATCTGTTCGTCATGTTGCAAGACGTTTAGCAGTGTCTCACTCTACCATTCAGAGACTTCATGGGAGATTTCAAGCTACCGGACATTTGGAAAATCGACCCTGCTCAGGAAGAATTATATAAACCTTGTCTAAACTGAATGGAGGCCCTTAACTTTTGTCCAGTAGTATATGTGAAGTCTAGTTTTGAGAGGTGAGGCGACCAGTTCGCTTCCTCGCTGCCATTGCATTCCTTAGCTCACGAGCAGAGTCAGGTTTCCATTTACAGCTGAGTAAACTGGAGCGTGAGTCCACCGTACTTCGAACATGGTACCTTTGCCGCGTGAGGCCAGGACTCTAACCAATCTGCCCTATCGGACACAACTTTAATATCTCAGACGTTTATGCTCTGGGTGTTGACGTTACACATCTGTTGTTAAAAATTATTGTACGCAATGTGACAGTAATTCATTTATTTAAAGAAAACAATGTGTAAAGATCTCTGCAAAACACGCAGTTTTTTTTTAATGCAAACAAATAGAACTATGGGGGAGACCTACATAGACCAGAAACAATACTGTGCTGATTGTATAACACATCAGAATTAGTCACGTTGAAACGTTTTATTTCGTTTCAACAGAGACATTTCAGAATGTATGGACTTTTGTCATGCATCAGCACTGGGTAATTGAGATTACGAACTAACGTGAAATAAACTGGGCCTTCTTCACAAATTCCATGCCGTTAATTATATCTGACATCTATGGCTATATGGGCTTATTTTGTCATATAAAGGAATGGAAACATAACAAGACAACAAAGACAATGTAAACGTAAGCGAATGGAGCTTGTCACTTCAATGGGACGGATACAAAGAAGATGGAAGGACTTTACAAATCGGAACATTCAGCGGGCCATAAGAAATTTGGGACGAGATCATTTGACGTATATGTCCAAGAACAGACGCACGTTGTGCATAATTGCATCTGCGACAAGTACATCAAGGGGGGGGGGGGGGGGGGGGGGAAGGCGTATCTACTGCGTATTTGATGTTGTTAGGTTTTTTTTTTAAGTGTGGTATATTAAACGCAGTAAATGATACACTCTGGAAACAGATGAGACATTGAGTCCACTTGAAAATAACTAACCTTATAAATGAAACTTATTAAGATATGTGTGGCGTGATTGTCTCCCCTGCTCCGCAGTAGTGGTCAAACAATGGCCAGACTTAGAGTATAATGATGAGGGTATTCACAAATCTTCGCTCAAGATTATCCTTGGCAGAGATAAAAATAGATGAATGATGCTTCTATTTAAGGGAGTATCACTGGATTTTAAAGAAAAGGAAGCATAACAACCGAGATCATCTAAGCTGTCATGAACGTGTTACCTTTTCTGTGAGGTAATATATTTTCGCTCGTATTTCTGAGCTCCAGACTAAAAGTGATTCAGTAACTATTAATCTAATAGCTCTTTATGTTTATGTATTAAAACAGTATTATTAATACAGGTGCAAACATACAATTCACTCAAGCCTGATTAATCTTATCAATCTATTTATATAGCTATAGATGTTAGAAATAGCTTTAAAGTTACAGATAAACAGGTTTATTAAATCACTTTTAATTTTACAATGTAAAATAAATAAGTTGTTTATAAACAAAATAAGGGATAATATTTATCATCATGAGATAATTTAAACTGTGGCGTAACTTATGAAACATTTGAAAATCTCCATTGGTTGAGCTTGTTTGTTACTTAGCTTCCAGTGCGTGGCCGGTTATCGTCTGCTTCAGCAGTTGTTGGTTCCCATGTGTGTCTTGTGCTATATTTCTCTACAACAGCCAAGTCTGTTGACTGTAGCACATCTCATGCAACAAGGCTGAGGTAACTGCAAGGGTTCCCGAGCGTCTTCAAGACGCGTTTGATGTTGGTGTCTGACGTTGACTGCTGGCAACTTGTACCACAAACTGTAACGAGACAAATGCCTGTGCCAAGTATTGGGTCCCTGACATAGTCATCAGGCGACCTCCGCTTCCTTCCACCCCTTCATCTTTCTCAGAAATTTTACCCTCCTGAGCGTTAATTTTAACCCCAGTGAGTCGGATGAAATTGCTTTTGGATAGTGGAAGGCAACAATTGAAAGTTATATATATATATATATATATATATATATATATATATATATATATATATATATATATATATATATATATATATATATATATATATAGTCGCAGAGAGATTTATGATTAATAAATTTCTATATCTTTCCTTTATTCTACCCGTGCCTTCTACTTTATTATCGCTCTTTTATCCTTTCTTTTTTTCGCATTCGTCTGATTGTGAAAAATAAAACTCTCCCATTCATACCTTCGCCTGTCTCTTTTCTTATTTAGCAACGCATTTTTATTGTTGTTTAGCTAAGTTCTTGAGTAGACCGAATAGTGTGAAATTCGTCTCGACAGACATGGGATGGCAGACATATCGTCTAACATTTTCATCTGACACGGCGCTCTTGGTTAAGTTTCTCGGTGTTAGGTGTGAGAAGGCGCCAATATGCATCGCTGGGAAATGACCAGAGGTAGCTGCAATGTTATTGCTGGCGCCTGAGTTAATGTGAAGTGTTAAGACGGGACGCTATTTCGGGTTTCTAAGAATGGCGTGCGTCCTTGGTCCGTTTTCATATATTAAACCCCAGTAGTTAGACTTCAGGCATTCAGTACTCCTAAGTTGCAGTAGACGGATCGCTCGTGCTGGAGAAATAAGCTTGTATAGCGAAGTTTCTTAGTTTTCTCGTCAATTTTTTGCCGAGCTTCTAGAATACCTATCTAGTGAATAAATTCTAGTTTCGTGGTGATTGCCGTAGTTCTGTTTGGATGTAATATTATATCTAGTATTTTGTGAGGGATTTAAGTGGTAGATCGCCTATTTTATTTTCACTAGTTGGATTTCTGTGCAGAGGGATTAAATTATAAGTCTGTTATATTCTCTAGTTACTGCGTTACAGTGGAAAGCAGAATAAATTATTATTTCTAGCTTAAACGCATGCAGCTGTAAATAAATTTAATTGAATTGCTAGTAATCAGTAGAGAATATTTTTAACTAACTTATAACTGCACTGATTCATCATTGAGTATTGACGAAATACGTATGTATTTCTAATTCATGTTGATTGTTTTTATGAATATTATATTTTACGTGAGGATAGGAGGTGTGTATAATATTGTGGTTAAGTATTTTGTACTTTTCTCTTCCTTACACAGTTTTGGGTCAGCCCAACTTTTTACCAGCGGTTTTAGTACAACTGAGAGAAGAAACATTTTTTATCTTTAACCACGTGGGTTTACAAGTTAACACCTGTCTGGCAGTGTGTGTGCCTCCAGAAATAGACAGAGTACAAATCTCACTAACGGTTTTAAAGACTAAATGCCTATACTGGGCCTTTGAGCCAGATTATATTTCTTCACAAACTCTCAGGTACATGCAGCCCTGTGGCGAGAAAAAAAATACAAAAAACATTAACATTCCGACATTTTGACTAATTGTGGTGTGACCAAATTAAAGTTCTATACTGAGAGAAGGCACCGACCTGACATTCCCACTTACTGGAAACCCTAAGCTATTGACACTGTGCTCGCTGTTAACTTTCGTGCCTGGACAATTTTAATGTGACATAAACAGATATCCTAAATAATAATAACCAAGGAAACGTTCCCTGAAGTAGTGAATTCAACCTGTCTTTGCGGAGCTGGGGTTCCCTTGACCAAGAATAACACCGGAGATTCTGTATGTGTATGTCCTAAAAATTGTTTTTCCAGAAGTTGCTACCAAAGCTGTAAATACGAATGCAAGCGCGTGGCCACGGCTGACATGAATAGAGTGAATGCAGGACTGAGTGATTCCTTTATTGTTGTATTTTTGGCACCCATTTTGCTGTCTTAAATTCCTTTATGCAGTTTTGTTGGTATAGATATTTTCCTGAGGATAGAGTAGAGTATCAGTTCGGTTCATATCTTTTAAAGGGAAATCATAGAACATAGCGTATATATCCGTGACTCTTTGGGGCTATCACTTTTCTTCTAACGGGATCGTGGGCTAAACATCGAGGGAAAAGATTACACCTATGGGTCTATTATACTTGTAGAAATTCATTACCTTATATGTATTTTCTATGCTTGATATTAACATCTATGTGTTGTGGTAAATTTTCCTTATGTTAAATTTATATAAACTTTATTCAAGCGTGTCGGTCAGCTCGTTCCAACATATCTATATTTCATTGTTATAGTTGTTCAACGTCTGTGCGTCTAACTGTCGTCACTTATGTGTGTGTGTACGTGAGTGGTATAATTTATATTTAATATATATATTTTTTTATTTTTTACTGTCTGACTCCTCTAGATCTGTTGTAGAAGATAGGCTGAAAGAGAGAGAAAGTTCTCGATTTCAGGGACAGACTCTATTAATATCTACCATCTCGCTCGTGGAAACCTATTTCTATTATTATCTCTCACTGTTGCTATAGCTTATTCAAATCTATTCAGAAGGGACCAACCCAAGTCTTAATTCCCCTTTCAAAAATCTACGACGTATATATTATATATATATATATATATATATATATATATATCTGTGTGTGTGTGTGTGTTTTCCGAACATCAACTTGAAGAAGACATAGGTCATGACACTAAATGTAATAAATCCTGAGTCTATTAAAATAAGAAGCCAAAAGCTGGAACAACAAATACATTTACATATCTAGGAAGCATAGTAACACCAGATGGTGGAACAAGCAAAGGCATCAGTAACAGAATGAATAAAGCCAGAACAGCCTTCCCAAACCTAAACAACATTTGGAAAGCTTCTGAGTACAGCACAAACACCAAATTAAGATTATACGAGAGTTGCGTACTTTCTGTACTTTTGTACGGTGCGGAGAGCCGCAGAGTAACAGAAAAGCAAATTTCCAAATGATCCTCTTTCCACCCTACCTGCCTAAGAAAATTCTTCGAATTGTTTTGCTGAATTCCATCTCCAACCAGGAACTGCTTACACGGTTATGCCATTAAAAGAATGCACACCATCATTGCGGGAAGACGCTGGAACTGGGCTGGCCGCGTCCTCAGGAAACCCTGACACCATCACAAGAACTGCTATGCTCTGGACCCCAGAAGGATGGTGAAAGAAAGGCAGACAGAAGACAACATGGCGGAGAACTTTGGAGGCCGAGATGCAGAGCATGAAAAAGAGTTGGAGCACTGCACAAAGGATGGCCACCGACCGAGCAAAGTGGGGACAGTTTGTTGCTGCCCTACAAGACACCACTAGGCGTGATGGCCACCGACCGAGCAAAGTGGGGACAGTTTGTTGCTGCCCTACAAGACACCAGCAGGTGCAATGGCCACCGACCGAGCAAAGTGGGGACAGTTTGTTGCTGCCCTACAAGACACCACTAGGCGTGATGGCCACTGCTTTGTCAGTCAGGGCTAAGGATTCAAAAAGAAGAATATACAGATACACATAAAATGTACTTAAGTGCTTGTGTTAAAAATATGCAAACCATGATATCATCATCTACTCTCTGCTCTCTATGGAGCATGGGGCATCCTCTACTGGCGGTTTTTTGTGAGGAAACCCGCACGAAGCAGTCACCAGTTCTTGCAGTTGTAGTTCACGTGTTTCGTGAAAATATTAAAATGAAGAATTCTTCACAAAACACAATTTATAGAATCATTTGAGATAAGAGATTGTGTGCGACAGGGATGCCTCTTGTCACTATTTCTCTTCTTACTGGCTACAGATTGGGTTATGAAAACATCGACATCAGCCAATAGAAATGGGATTCAGTGGACTCTGACAAAACAGCCAGACGATCTAGATTTTGCTGATGACCTTGCTCTTCTGTCCCATAATCGTAACCAGACGCAAGATAAATTTAAATTCATGAGAGATGTGAAAATGGGGGAAGGGGGAGGGGGAGGGGGGAAGACTACGATTATGATAATAAAGGCCGCAAACAGAAAGATTGAGCTTTGAGGAACATCGCTGTAACATGTGAACTCATCATACATCTTTGACAGAGAAATAGACAACGTTTGAAGAACAGATAGTAATATCAAAATAAGAATACAAAAGGCAAAATGAGATTTCTTTCCAATAGAAAGTAAATGGGAATCCAAATGGGAAATCAAGTCCAAGACAAAAATAAGAACCGTCAACTCAGTGTTCAAGGCAGTCATCGTGGAGAATAGCAAAAACAACAAATGAAAAGTTACACTTAAATGTCTGCTTGAGTAGAACAGAAGGACTAAAATTGTATGACAGGATCTCCAATCTGGAACTGATGACAAGAACCAGTGGAACCGGAGATGAGAAGACCCTAGCCTTGGATGTGGCACACATTACGGAAACCTATTAAAAGCATTACCCGGCAGTCCTTGTTCAAGAAATCCCATGTCAGGACAGGAATGGGAGACCAAAACACAGTCTGCCACTGAGGATCTATTACTTACGGACAATCGCAAGTACGAGCTAGATACAACCAATACTATAATAACCACCAGCTATATATATATATGGGGGCAAGCGTTTCGTTTCCCCAAAGGCGATCTTTGTCCTCTCAAGACTGTGTGTAGTCCCGGTTTCCGGGTCTTCCCAGTAAAGTAGAGGCAGTGCAATGTGACTGTGTCCGTCTAGATAACGTAGAGGCTCGGTCGCTGCTACGCCATTGATGAGCAGAGCAGTGTCCTATCGAGACTGTGTGTTTTCCCGGGTTCGGGTCCTCGCAGTTGAGGTATGCAAGAGCTGTCCGTCTTCTTGGTAATACAGCTCGAGAGTGGTAGAGGCTTGGCGCCGGCTGCGCCTACGCCTCGATACGTCTAGTCACGGAGATATAACCCCCTTTGCAGGGTAGAGAACCTCTTTTCTCGTGGCATTGCACCCTCGCTACCCGATAAGAGGTTCCCTGGGGTTGCAACAAAGCCCACCTTTGACTGATTGCTCATGTCAGTCTTGTCTCGGAGCTATACCCCCTTTGCAGGGTAGAGAGCTATCAAACCTCGGGTCAGTACACACACGCCAAATTGGGCCTGGTGTAACCTGGTCTGAGTCTAGGATGCTCCCTGGGGTGAAAAAAAAGCCCAAACCACTCCCCAAACAGTGCGTAGATGCGCGGCGGGTTGCTTACTCATCGCTTGGGGGCACGATGGGTGGCTTTCCGGCCGTATGGCAACACGGACCGTATGCAGAGGCGTGGCGGTGGCTGCGCCACCGCCATACCAAGCTGCCTGTGTGCCAAGGGTATAAGAGTCTAGCTACTCGCACCCTCATCGGGGATAAAAGCAAGCAAGCATATATATATATATATATATATATATATATATATATATATATATATATATATATATATATATATATATATATATATATATATATATATATATACAGGGTGTTTATAAAGTCGCTGTGCAGTAAATTTGAAAAAATATTTTAGAAATTACGTCACGAATGATGCAAATTTACGTCATGATATTCTATGTTCCAATGCTGTGTTCCACAATCCCGTGTGCAGCATTACACAAGCCCCAATTGAAAACCACATTTCTGGTGACGTAGTCTCGCCCGGGCGTAAATTTCACTGCACAGCGACTTTATAAACACCCTGTATATATATACATAATTTATTTATGTCTCCTAAAATACTTGTCGTAGGAAGCGGTAACAGTTCGAATTAAGGGAATACCAAGTTAGATGATTAATGCTGTGAATTATTCCACAATACCGATGCGGTACCCATGTAGACGTACCCCGATACGTACTATGAGCCACAGGTATGACTGCGACAAACACTGCAAGTCATCAGTGGATTGTTCACTACCCAGAGAGAATCATAACTACATAAAGATTAAAGGTTAAAACATAAAGGTTAAAATAAAGTAAGATAATAGTCTCATATGAGAAACTGCCGTTAGGAAGTGATGAGTTAGAGACTTCACCATACTAAGTCCAGCTTTTTTATGAGGTGAGGTGACCAGCTCTCTTCCTAGCTGTGTTCGCCTTCCCTAATTCACAAGCACAGTCAGGCACCCATTCACAGTAAGTTGGGTAGACTAGAACGTGACGCCAACAGCTTAAAAAAAGACAGTCGAGTCAACTGAGTTGTTGGTGTGTGTCCCTCGTCTATTTTCAAATCTAATAAGATTAGTTCTCAACCGATAGACTGAATCTGGAAGTCTTCCCAGTACATCACAAACATCAAATTAAGATTATATGAGAGCTGTGTACTTTCTGTGCTTCTCTATGGTGCTGAATGCTGGAGAGTAACAGAGAAGGAAATGTCGAAACTGTCCTCTTTCCACATAATGTGCCTAAGGAGAATTCACAGACTCTTTTGGCCGAACACCATCACCAACAAAGAACTAATTATTCGGAGTAACCAAGAGGACATTCACACAATCATAGCTGGCCGACGCTGGAGTTGGGTTGGCAACGTCCTCAGAAGGGACCCTGATGCCATTACAAGAACAGCTATGCTATGGACCCCCGAAGGAAAGCGAAAGAGAGGCCGACCAAAAAACAACTTGGCGGAGAACTGTGGAGGCTGGGATGCAAAGAATGAACCAGAGTTGGGGCACTGTACGAAGGATGACAGCCAGCCGAACAAAGTGGAAGCAATTTGTTGCTGCCCTACAAGACGCCACCAGGCGTGATGGCCATTGACTGCTTTGACAGTCGGCGGCTAAGCATCAAAGAAGAAAAAAATTAGTTCTCACTTTCTTTCCTCTACTTTTTTTTAATCCCTTGTCCCTGACAAAGCTCTTGTGGTCGTCACGTAAAGCATTACTTTGTACATTGTCCACTTAAGACATAATTATCTGTTTTTTGTTCTTCCTAATGTTTTCATATCGGAATGATTACGAAGAAGTTAAGAGCAGAATAGACTGTATGAATAAGCAACGGGCCTATTGTTTCTGTCTCTGGGTGGTACTATACATATATATATATATATGTATATCGCATAATCCTGCACTAAGAAAAATGAGCTAGTATATGTAACAAAGAAAACGAAACCAAGAACAGACGAAAGTGAACTTTGTTGAAGAATGACCCTACAGTGTTATGGGTCGATTTCGCACTAATTCATCTGGGTTGTTCAAACCAGTTCCTTTCACTCACTTTTCTTTCTTTTTTATTGATCGTCTTCTGGGCTCCCATCCCCAAGTTGTAATTGATACTGGTTGTGAGTCATTGACTGCCTTTGTAATTAACGAAGTAAACGAACACGATGTCACGTGATCAACGCTGATTGGACGGACACTTTCTCATAAATCTCCTTAGTGAATTTACTCTAGGGTTTCTTACAGCTGTTGGTCTGTGTCTGGAGACCTTGACCTGAAATTTGTTTTGCGTGAGTGATTGTAGTAATAGTGGGGAACATAACAGCAATACTTGAATGCTCATATTACAGATCGTGTGTCTGTTCGTCTTAGCTTCAAAATGAAAACCAAAGTACTGTAACCGTACTTCTGTAAGCAATCAATTTAGTACCGGTTGACCTACATACTTGTTTCATTGATTACACCAAAGCTTTCGATTGTGTACAACATCAGCAGTTATGGGCTATTATGAAAAATATGGGATTTCCAAACCACCTTATACAACTCATCGCACTGCTGTACCAAGAACAACAGGCAGCCGTAAGAATAGAGGGGGAAACATCAGAATGGTTTGAAGTACAGAAAGGAGTAAGACAAGGCTGTACCCTTTCCCCTTACCTGTTTAACATTTATGCCGAGAATATCATGAGAAACGTAAGAGATGACCAAGAACACACAGAGTTTGACTCATTTAACATCGGCGGGTACCAGATCCCGGAAATCAGATATGCTGACGACACAGTCCTCCTATCGACCAACCCAAAAGGACTTGAACAATTACTTCTGTCCACCAAAAAACACAGCGAGGCCCAGAATCTATACCTAAACACCAAGAAGACCAAAGTATTGACAACAGACAAAGTAAAGACCAAACCAGAAATTGAAATTGATAACGAAGAACTGGAAAGTGTCAATGAATTCGAATACTTAGGATCAATCATTAACAGCTCTGGCGACTGTGCAGTAGAAATTAAAAGAAGACTTGCAATTGCTTCACATAAGCTAATACAGATGAAAAACCTATGGCAAGGCACAAGCAAAGAAACAAAGTTACAACTGATCAGAGCATGTATATTCCCAGTAGCAACATACGGCTGCGAGACTTGGACACTCAATAAAACAGTTGCAAAAAAGATTACATCATTCGAAATGAAATGCTACAGAAGGATGTTGAGAATACCCTGGACAGAAAAAAAGACCAACAGAGAAGTACTGCACTCACTAAACGTACAGGAACATTGGCTCCTAAATACCATCGCAATAAGGAAGCTGAAATTTTTCGGTCATATAAAAAGACATAATAGTCTGGAAAAAACAGTGATGGAAGGCATGGTCCCTGGAAAAAGGGGAAGGGGTCGACCTAGACGACGGTGGACCCAGGACATCACAGAGAGTCTGAACTTGTCTTTGGCTGATGCAGGTCGACTTGCCCAGAATCGTGATGCGTTCAGAGCAGCTGTAATGGAGACAACGTTCTGGAAAGAATATGTCACATGATGATGATGACTTTAAACTTACGATTTGTAGAAGTGATACGGTGTGGAAGTTTCGAATAATGAAAGTAATAATTGTTGAGTACCCTTTCACAAAATGTAACATTTAAGTCCAAAAGGAGAAGCGATTAGGTTAAGTGAATAAAGCGATTAGGCTAAGTGAACAAACTGGCTTTTATATTCGTAGTTTGAGACCTAGACGGAGAGTTTGCTCTCCTTTCGTTATTTTACACAAAAGAACAAAGCCAAGATCATTTCTGGCAAGCACGAGCGGAAATTACTGTGTGTGTGTTTGTTGCCTTAAATAGCATTTCAGATTAGATCAATAGTTCTGATTGGCTGTAAAAGGGGTGCCCAACCTGATTGGGTACTGTACCTCATTGGCTTTTTGTAAACCTTCCCATAGGCCTACACCCTATTTTAATGTAATATTTTTTTTGTTTACGTCTAGAAATTACAATGCGTATACACGTAATAAAATAAATGGGAAGATTACTTAATTTCCTATAAAGAAAACGGTATTCGGAACAAAACAGCATGTTTATTATTATCATAATTTTTTTTTTTTTTTTTAATCATGACACATTCAAATAAATTGGTGAGACACTTGATTCTGTTCAAGTCACTTAACAGTTTTATTGTTGGTGTAGTTTTTGGTAGAGATACCTACATGTTACGTTCAGCCTCCACTTTATTTCTTACTTGTATTTAACTGAAAGTAGGACTCGCCGGTCTTTCTAATACTTAACTTTATTCACCAACACTACCACTTTTGGAATACAGTAGGATAATATAGTTGTTTTTTTATTTTAAACTCATAACGCCAGGGGATACACGGACCCTACGATGAGATCCCCTAGGCTAGAATAAATGAATTCATGAAGAACATTTCTCACTGATTCTATGACATAGTTGCCTAGACGGTGCCAGACAAGTCCAGTAATGTGCACGATTCTATGACATAGTTGCCTAGACGGTGCCAGACAAGTCTAGTAATGTGCACGATTCTATGACATAGTTGCCTAGACGGTGACAGACAAGTCCAGTAATGTGCACGATTCTATGACATAGTTGCCTAGACGGTGCCAGACAAGTCCAGTAATGTGCACGATTCTATGACATAGTTGCCTAGACGGTGCCAGACAAGTCCAGTAATGTGCACGATTCTATGACATAGTTGCCTAGACAGTGCCAGACAAGTCCAATAATGTGCACAATACCTGGGGGTCCGTGACTAGGACCGAAGGGGTCTGCAATGTGCTGAAAACAAATATTTACAAAATATTAAACATAAAATCATATATAATTGTCGTAGATTTTTGATAGGGGAATTAAGACTTGGGTTGGTCCCTTCTGAATAGATTAGAATGAGTGATAGCCACAGTGAGAGATGATAGTAGAAATAGATTTCCACGAGTGAGATGGTAGAAATCAATAGAGGCTGTCTCTGAAATCGAGAATCTTTTCTCTCTTTTAACCTATCTTCTACAACAGATCTAGAGGAGTCAGACAGTCTATTGACTACATATATTAATATATATATATATATATATATATATATATATATATATATATATATATATATATATATATATATATATATATATATATATATATATATATTACCACTCACGTGCACACACACACACAATTGACGACATGTAGACGCACACACGTGGGAAAACTATAACAATGATTATATAGATATTTTGGAACGAGCTGACCCGACACACTGATTAAGTTCAAGGGAATTTTTAATTATCAGAAAATTCCATCACAACACATAAAATTACAGCAAAGCATATACAAATAGTCATAAAGTCAATAAAAATGTTACAAGAATGATAGACCCACAGTATGGTCCTTTCCCTCGATGTATAGCCCACAGTCCTGTTAGAAGAAAAGTGATAGCCCTAAAGAGTCACGGATACATATGATTTAGTCTAAGTCTTCCCTTTAAAGGTATGAACAGACTTGGATACTCTGCTCTATCCTAAGCAAAAATATTTGTTAGCAACAAAACTTGCATAAAGAAATTTAAGACAGCAAGAAAAACTGGGTGCAAAAATACCCCAATAAAGGAATCACTCAGTCCTGCATTCACTCGATTCAGTCATCAGGGATCCCTGTCATACATTCTTACCTACAATCGTGCTGTTGTTCGCCGTCTGGCGCAAACTTTAGGACACTTCTCTACAGTGAATCTGTATTCTTTGGATAAAGAGAATCCCAGCTCT
Organism: Oreohelix idahoensis; assembly: GCA_024509875.1. Lineage (NCBI taxonomy): Eukaryota > Metazoa > Mollusca > Gastropoda > Stylommatophora > Oreohelicidae > Oreohelix > Oreohelix idahoensis. Next base: position 59,216 of record JAMPIV010014153.1, read on the forward strand.
GCAGATACAGGTTTCTTCCACTGCTCCGGGGAGCATTCACTTCACCAGTTTATTTTAAGATTACTGTTAAGGTCACTTGAATCAATTTGGGTAAGAAAGTTTAAACGGGCTCACAGTGTCAGAATCACGAGGTTTCCACTACTTAGGAAAAATGGCAGGTTTGTAACTTCGATCAAAGGTAAAATTCTGGGTCACACCACAAGGTTTCAAAATCGTCGGAATGTTAGTTTCTTGTAATATGTTACTCGCCCCAAGGGCTGACATGTACTTGATGTTTTTATCAGGAAGAATTTAATCTGGCTCGGTAGGCGCAGTTATTTCATTAAAATATTAAAGTTCTTGTAAAGGTTAACACCAAGTCTTTAAGGAAAATGTTTTAGTTCTTCACAGATATTACTCGTGTACTCAACGCTGGCAAAGTTGGGTCACCCCCAGTTTTCACTGTATAAAGAAAGAACAACATATAAAATACTATACATAATATGTACTCCGGTTATAACTTACATTATAAACTGCAAGCGGAGAGCTTGACTTATCGTTTAAAACTTCCCGTGAAATAAGTTATATTCATAAAATCAGTCATTATGAATTAGAAATACATACGTATTTCGTCAATACTCAGTGATGAATCTATGCAGTTATAAGTTAGTTTAAATATTCTCGACTGGTCAGTTAAATTGAATTATTTATAGCTGCATGAGTTTTAAGCTAGAAGTTATAATTTATTCTGCTTTCCACTGAAACACGTCAGCTAGAGAATATAACAGACTTATAAATCAATCCTACTGCACAAAAGAAACTAATGAAATAAATCGGCGATTAACCCTTAATCACTCACAAATAATACTAGATATCTAATATTTACCTCCACACAGAACTACAGATTAAATACTACGAAACTAGAATCCTTCAATATAATGGTAGTCTAGAACTCGGCAAAATGTTGCCAAGAAACTCAGAACTTTTTCAATATACAAGATATTTCCTAGCCCGAGTGATCTGTCTACTGCGAATCTTGAGTATGAATGACTATTCTAAAACTCTCTCGAGTAGATATATCTTAAACAGACAAAGGATGCACGCTATTTCGCAAACCCGAAATAGCACCGGAATCTCCCCCTCTCCTAACACTTCACATTAGCTCAGACCCTGCCATAACCTGCCAAAACGCGTCTTAACGCCTCACACGACATGTGGCCGTTCTGAGCGATGCATGTCTGGCGCTTTCCACACCTCAGGGCACGCGACTGGCCGAAGGAGCGTGGTGTCAGGTGAAAATGTAGATGATATGTCTGTTGCTGAGTTATTTGCCGGTTGAAGATCATGCACTGAGTATGGTTACTTTAGTGATCTCTTGTTAATCGTGCTTTGTTTAGTATTACGCGAATTAGGGTGAAGGTGTTCATACAACTCAGTAGCATGGTATGAAGAAGTAGTTCATGTAACTTGAACTCAGCAACATTAATGAAGTAATTAATTCCTTCAGATTGAGTCCGTAATATTTAATCACATGTACACACAGGATGATCATTTCAAATAGGAACAGAACATAAGTCCTTATAAGTCATGCATAAATTAATCAATAACGTAGACTGCTGGTTTACGTGTCAATGTCCGTTTAAGGATACAATGCAGTATTGTCGTCAGAACATCACAGCTATATGCACGCGCAGCTAGACATGGCTACCTGCCGACAGTGAGACTGCGAGTCTGAATATTTCATACGAATTTGACGATTATTCTTCTCCTTCTGAGAATTCTAGTTAAATACTAACCTCCATAAATTTTCCTCTCATATAGAGTTCTAGGACTGACCCTGGTCCATCAAAAAAAATGCATATATAAATGGCTATATCATGCCATTGAATTGGAAGGTTAGAAAAAACGCAGCTATTCAGCTTGGCGGTCAAGTAACAAAGGGTAGCGTTTCTTAGTTACCGACTGTGACCCAAACAACGCTATACACGTCATAATCGATCGTGTATGGAGCGTTCAATAATTGAAACATCTATCGCAATATATTAAATGCCTTAACCTTTACAATTGCACGTCTGCTAACCTTTAGCAGACGGCGTTAATATCATATACCGTAACAATTCCCTGTACACCGGGGGGAAAAAAATCGATAGATTTTTTTTCAAGATCTATCCGACTTAACAATTTTTCAAAAAAAAATTTAACACAATTGTGACATATGGCCGACGATGTTCTGAGTAGAACCGTGTCGCGGTCATGTCAACTAACTATTTGTCATAGTCATCTAACATTAATCACATTATATATCAATATTATACATATTATTATATCAACTAAATAAAATGTCCAATGTTAATAGTGAATGATAGAATTAAATTAAAGTAAGGTCTGTCGTATTAGTATGTCATATAGGAATTAATTTGACTAATTAAAATTAAATTAATTAATTAAATTAAGAGATAAATTATTAAGATTCTAATGTAACGCGATGTTATGAGAGAAGAAAAAACAAAATAAGTGAGAAGAAATAGAAAGAAATTCGAATATAAGTTTAACTTAATTGTGTGTGTTAAGTGTTAGTGAATAATAACTATCTAATTTAACTAACTAAATAATGTATAGGTACATAAAAAAAAAAATATTAATCTAATACTTGTGTGAGATTTATTTTCTCTTTTCATAATTTCTTCTTTTTATATTTCGTTCTCTTTTTTTTTTTTGTTCCCTCATTTCATTTTTTTCTCACATTTCATTTTATTGATAATAATTCAATTAAGAAGTTAAGTTAACTAATTAATTAGTATAGGATATGATGATCCATCCGTAGTCTTGATCCTGATGAATTCTTTTAGGCAAAAATGTTCAAACGTTTACGTTGGAAAGAAATGTCATTTATCCCAGCATCCAAGAATTAAGTGCACATAGGATAATAAGTTCGACTTGTCGTCAGATATTGTTCCATGATTGTTCAACGAATATTCATATATCGTGTATGGACGTTAGACGAAGTTTCAATGTCAATATGTATACCTTGATTGTCTTTAGTTCAATTCTGTGATGCATATAGTGTTCAATGTAGTGATGATTGACGTATTTTAGGAATGTCAATGTTGATTATTCGTCGTCAATAGGATTACGTGACAACGCATCCGCCACAATGTTTTCAGTGCCAGGAATATGTTCAATGGAGAATTCAAATGGCTGTAGGATGATTGCATATCTGGCGAGTTTTGGCTCTTATGGTTAGATCGACGCAAAGATGCTACAGCACGTTGGTCCGTCTGTATGGTGAAGGGAGCACCAAGTAAGAACTTTTCAAGTTTAGTTATTGCCCATATCACAGATAAAAGTTCCTTGTCCACTGTGGAATACTTTGTTTCTGCCGGCTTTAGCTTTCTTGATATATATAAGGTAGGATGTAGAATGCCATCATGGTTCTGGAGCAGGCATGCACCAATGCCGTAGTTACTAGCATCTGTTCGTAAGAAAAATCTTTTGGAAGCATCGGGAAGTCTTAAAATTGGTTCATGCGAGAACAAATTTATAATTTTGTTGAAAGTTTCATTGCATGTACCAGTCCATGTCACCTTCACCGGCATGTCTTTTTTTAACAATGAAGACAATACAGCCGTGATGGATGACAAGTTTGGTATGAATCTACTGTAATATTGAACAAGTCCTAACAAACTCCTGACCTGTTTCTTCGTCTGAGGAACTGCTATGTTTAGAATTTTGGAGACTGTACTAGGTAACGTTCGGATATATCCCGATCCAATGATATGTCCCAAAAAGGTTATCTCATTACACGCGATTTGCACCTTTGTAGGTTTAGCAGTTAGATGATAATTCCTTAGAGTGTCGAAAACATATCTAAGTCCCGAAACATGTTCCTCAAACGACGAACTAAACAAGCATATGTCGTCAATATATGTAATAACGTCTGGTCTACCTGATAAAATTTGTCGCATCAGGCGAATGAAGGTAGCTGGCGCATTAACAAGCCCAAAAGGCATCACATTCCACTGGTATAGACCTTGTGGAGTGGAAAATGCGGTGTAGTACTTAGCCTTTTCGGTCAGTGGTATCTGCCAATAACCTTTAGTTAAGTCTATCTTACTAAATATAGTTGCGTTGGATAGACGTGGCAGTAAGTCGTCGATAAGTGGATGTGGTTCGCTGTCAACTATAGTCTTAGCATTTAATTTTCTATAATCAACACATAAAAGAAGATTCTTCTTCCTGGATGACAGATAAGTTAGAATAATAACAAGTAGATACTGTGTTGTCATCTAGTTCATGAAAAATTGACTGTAAGTGTTCAGGACGTGTATGAAATTGCTTGAGCATGTTAATATGAAATATCTTTTTGTGTCCCTTGATATCTAAGACGTAATCAACGTCGGAAATTTTATCAATGACTTTGTAAGGACCATTCCAAGATATCAATAATTTATTGTTATTGTGAGGAAGTAACACATAAGCCTCGTCGCCTGGGAATAATTGGCGTAATCGTCGAGACCTATTTTGTAGAGATCGAGCCTTAGCTTTTGCAGCCTCAGAAGAAGCTGTTGCCAACTGGCAAGACTCAATAATGTTCTTCCGAAGATTAATCACGTACTCGTAAGATGACTGAGTGTCCTGAGTCATCTCCGCGTCAATTAATAAGTCTTTTATTAGTCCCATAGGACCTCTTGGGGGAGCACCAAAAACTAATTCAAAGGGAGAGAAGCCAGTTTGTTCATGCGGTACCTCCCGATAAGCAAATAGAACAGCTGGGAGTGCTCTGTCCCAGTCATGAGGGTGCTTAGCAGTAACCTTATGTAGTAGTTGTTTAAGTGTACGGTTAAGTCTTTCAACCGCACCATTACTCATAGGATGATAAATACTACTTAAATTCCTATCAATGTTCCAAGTTTTCATGACTTCCTTCATGGTGTCAGATATAAACTGTGACCCATGGTCTGATAAAAGTTTTCTAGGAAACCCTATTCTAGAAAAGATGAGATGTAGTGCATCAGCTACATCTGTGGTAGTGGTGGTCTTTAATGGGATAGCTTCTGGCCATCGTGTGCACAAATCAATGCACGTAAGGACGAATCTATGTCCTCTGGCCGATGGTAGCAATGGACCAATAATATCTATTGCCATCTTGTCAAACGGTCTTACTGAGATATCGCAAGCCTGAATAGGCGCCGTGTGAAAAGCTCCACGTGCTTTCACTTCTTGGCATGTAGTACAGGAACGTACATACTGCGAAATATCTCTTGACACTCCTGGCCAAAAGAATGAAGACAGTACTCGAGATCGTGTTCGAGTATATCCCATATGTCCAGCACAATGTGAGTCATGTGCATGTTGAAGAATGTACCGTCTAAAAGTATACGGGACCATAACTTGTTGTTTCATTTGTGATTTGTCATTAAAACATCTAATCAATATGTCATTTTTAATAACAAACCAATGTTTGTTATTATTACCTGAGGATAGATTGTCAACTTTATCAACCAGCTTAAAAAATTTTTTTAAAGATTTATCCTCTTTTTGTTTGGTTGCAAATGTTTCCCTGTCAATAGGTGAATTGACTACAAACTCCTCTTGGTTGTCTGCATCCATTTTATTATCATCAACTTTCTCCATGAGTTGAGTCTGCGCTCTAGTCGTCACGGCGTTTCCAGTGCATAGGTTATGTTTCTCCCATTCTATAATCTCATCTGGAGTACAATCTTTACTGCCGTGTATACGACCAACCATCAGATCAGCAATAGGCTTTTTTAGCATACATACTTTTACATTCCCTGTGAAAAAGGGTGTTCTAATATGAACAATAGCTGTGGGGTAAAACTCAATAGTTCCACCAAATGTCATGCAGCGGACGTATTCTCCTGTCGCACAGCTAGGATGTACCAGCGACTGACGTACACCAATCGTCGTGGATCCTGAATCTCTCAGCACTGAGACGACGGATCCATTAACGATTCCCCTGTTAAAAATTAGTAAGCCTGTTCCATCGTTGACTGCAAGACCTACCTCTGGTGTAATATGTCCGCAGTTAAGCACTGTTTCTTTCGCCTTCTGAAAAATAAGATTGCATTGTTGGCAACTATTTGCCACATTATAATTAATAGCAAAACATGCAGCAGAAGACTGTGTTGTATTATTGTCAAGTGGGACCTGAGCTATAGGGGTAGTATTATTTGTAACTGCCGCCCCTGTATTATGGTTGTAATGAGATGATCCCCGAGAATGAGATCGATTCCGAGTATAATTGTTAGAATTATCTCGTCGTCCTCTATAGTAACTATTATCTCGATGTCTCGAGCCATGATTATTACCATTCCAGTTACTATTATTATTGGGAGTATGTGATCGATTATAATTAGTGTTATGTTGACCATTGTGGTAGTTTGTTTGAGGTGAATAATTTCTATCTCGTGATCTACCTCTGTTGAACTCATTTTTATTGTTGAAATCATTATTATGTCCCTTCTGAAAGTTAACATTGTGATTTCTTTGGAACCTGCTTCTGTCTACACTGTGATGTCTTTGTTTGTTATTATGATTGTAGGCCATATTAGACGCCACAGGTAGAGGTTCTCTTAATGAGGAGTTAGAAATGGTTGCATTCGGATGTGCCGAACAGTAGTTTAAAGAAATTTTTTCTAACTCGTCCATAGTACCTGGTTTACGCTCCTGCAAATATGCAAAAAATGGCTGGCTAACCGAAGATAATACCTTATCCCGTAGTAGTAAATCAACTAATTTGTCGTATGATTTGTTGACTTCTGCCAGTTCAACCCATCTATTAAATGTATTGCGTATGTTCGCAATGAATCCTGCAAAATCTTTTGGAGATTCAGGTAAAATTCCCTTAAATTTCAACCTACAGTGTTCCTCGTCCAGGTGAAACCTTCGTAAAAGCAAGGACTTAATAGCACCGTAGTTATTTGCTATTGATGGGTCAGCATTTTGAGAAGCCGTCAATGGTTCTCCAACCAAGAATTCATTTAACTTGAGTACCCATGACTCTTCAGGCAAATGATTTGTTTTGCAAGTCTGTTCAAAACGTGACAGGAACGATGAAAGGTCGTCCACGTTTAAGTTGAGAGTGGGTAATTTAAAGTTGTAGAAATGTTTAGTTTGGCTGGATGATGATCCATTTTGTGCGTTATTATTCTGGTTTGCATCAGCACTTTGTGCTTGTAATTTTGCTGTCTCCAATTTAATACGCGCCAATTCCATTTCTTGTTGTAAAATAATTTCCTCTCGTTTCAATTTATTCTCTTCTTCCTGTTGAGCAATTTCTCTTAATCTATTTTCCTTGGCAATTTGCTTCATCTCACGTTCTGCTTCCTCTTTCTTTAATGCAGCCTTTTGTTCCTCTTCCTCTTTCTTTAATGCAGCCTTTTTCTCTGCTTCTTTTCTTTCATGTTTTTCCAGTTCTGCCTCAGCAAACTGACGAAGTTCTTGAGATTTATAACCATATTCCTTACCAATTTTAACGAAATGGTCTATAGTAAGCATTTTGACTTTTATCTGTAAGTAATTATTGATAATTACTGATTAAAATAGTCAATAGTAGCTTCAGAGTAATTATTATACTTACTCAACTTAGAAATATTCAATATAAATAATCACAATAGTACTGAACTCTAATGTCTAAGTTCAACTAATAGACAATATTTTGTAACAATATTGTATCTAAATAATACTATATCATAAATAGTTATGATATCTGTTAACTATTATGTAATTACTTCACACAATTAATCTTAATATCCAATAATGTTGGGTATGATTCCTAGTAATTATATTGTTCAATGTACTAAGTCACTCTCTTAGTACCAGAAAAGTATATTAAATAATATACAATGGGTCTATTACCTCAAAGGTAGACTATAAGATTATTTTATTTGGTCAATATATATAATATATTATTATGCCCTAGGCATCTCTTATAAATTGTAGTGCTACTTTCTTGGACTATCACTGCATAATTATGCAATGTCCCATATTAACCTTAAATATCAGAAAAAATTAATTAAATTAAATTACAAGTGTATTATTGCATATAATATCATATTATTAATGTAGTATTTAATATATATCATGAGGACAAACAAAACAATGATGCAACTAAAGGGTACAAACAATGTCAAGACGCAAACAAGACATTTTCACAATTAAAAATGAATTTATGAACTAAATAAAACAAGCGGAAGTGTCACAAGCCAAATGAAGGGTCAAGGTCTGACCCGAGGTCAACTTAATATTCAAAGTACAAAAAAAAAAATGACTGCAAAAAATGATGACATCACAGGACTCATAACGGACGAACATTTAACAATCATAAAATAAATTATAGTGAGAGTAGTCTGGACGAAATAGTTAACGAACATGATACAAAACTGAATAAAATTGTTAACTGAGTACGAATAAAATACACCAGTTATCTACGGAACGGTACAGCTAACACAAATCGTCAAACGACAGCAGATTTGGACAGATAGTCCAATGGCAAACCTCAATGGGGCTTCCAAAAGTGCAATCGTTTAACTGCCCTAAGAAACGACCGAAATCAATTCAGGCATCGTGAGAGCCACAGAATCTAATTTCGGTTCATCCTCCCTACCTCCCACTAATTAACAACACATTAAGACAACAAAAAGTACATTAAACATATGTAAAAACATGCCGATGTAGGCAGAGGGCATGGACTCAGTTAGCACTGTTTGCAATAACAACAGTTAAACACCTAGACTTATCTTTTCCGTTGCTTATATCAGTGCTAGAGGTCGTCAACAGCTAGGCTAAAGCCCCTGACTGTCTGCTCCTGTAGTCCATATCATGTGTTTGCTTCAAATGGCTCATGTTTCCCCTGGTTAGACTTAGAAACGGCTTGGTTTCTCCGACAGATCACCTACACGACTTTCGGTGACGTCACGTTGTTAGGCATTATAATGAGTACTGCGTCATCTTCGACTGGATCATGTGATCGAAAATTGATCGTAAATATTTGTGGTTAATCTGTGCGTAAGGAACAGAAGTTTGTTTCTTTTTTATGTCGTTACCCGCATTCGGCCGCCACTATTGTTGCTGAGTTATTTGCCGGTTGAAGATCATGCACTGAGTATGGTTACTTTAGTGATCTCTTGTTAATCGTGCTTTGTTTAGTATTACGCGAATTAGGGTGAAGGTGTTCATACAACTCAGTAGCATGGTATGAAGAAGTAGTTCATGTAACTTGAACTCAGCAACATTAATGAAGTAATTAATTCCTTCAGATTGAGTCCGTAATATTTAATCACATGTACACACAGGATGATCATTTCAAATAGGAACAGAACATAAGTCCTTATAAGTCATGCATAAATTAATCAATAACGTAGACTGCTGGTTTAGGTGTCAATGTCCGTTTAAGGATACAATGCAGTATTGTCGTCAGAACATCACAGCTATATGCACGCGCAGCTAGACATGGCTACCTGCCGACAGTGAGACTGCGAGTCTGAATATTTCATATGAATTTGACGATTATTCTTCTCCTTCTGAGAATTCTAGTTAAATACTAACCTCCATAAATTTTCCTCTCATATAGAGTTCTAGGACTGACCCTGTGTCACGAAATGGATTTAGGACTAGAGACTGTCTACATATAGTGACAAGACAATAGTAAGAAGGAAGACTGAAATGATAGATTCAGATAGAAATATAGTGCAAACTGTGAAAGTTGAGACCATTGGCTCCGAGGTTGAGAACCGAGGTTGATTCTTTCCTCGCCACTTCGGACGTTTAAATTGCTATGGCCTCGAACCACCTCTAACTACCCTATGGGGATAAGGTTCAATTAAGGGTGGATTTGTGCTGAAGTGGTAACTTGCCACCCTTATCGACACCTGGTGTTAAAGTGTAAGATGTAGGTGTCTTCTCTGATTTAGGATGTTGCTGTGTATGTGGTAGTGGAACAGTTCAATGGGTTATCACACAGGCAACATGACGTGTAGAGTCATAGAAAGGGTAACTTCGTTGTATAAGTTTCTTTCATTTATTGCACGCCACAAAACAGTCATGATACTTATGACATCAACATGGTTAACGAGTTCAGCAAGATGATATGGCACATTGAAACCGAGGTTGATTCTTTCCTCGCCACTTCGGACGTTTAAATTGCTATGGCCTCGAACCACCTCTAACTACCCTATGGGGATAAGGTTCAATTAAGGGTGGATTTGTGCTGAAGTGGTAACTTGCCACCCTTATCGACACCTGGTGTTAAAGTGTAAGATGTAGGTGTCTTCTCTGATTTAGGATGTTGCTGTGTATGTGGTAGTGGAACAGTTCAATGGGTTATCACACAGGCAACATGACGTGTAGAGTCATAGAAAGGGTAACTTCGTTGTATAAGTTTCTTTCATTTATTGCACGCCACAAAACAGTCATGATACTTATGACATCAACATGGTTAACGAGTTCAGCAAGATGATATGGCACATTGAAAACAATTTCTGTAGTCAGCAATGATAGCTGTTGTATATATGCGTCATAAGACATCACAGTTCAATAGATTCAGAAATTCATCAATCATCGAGTGCTAGTTCGTGAAGCTGTATAAATAATAATAATTTCTATAACTTCTGCAACAGTGTCAGCTACAGATCTTCAATGTTCATAAACAATAATAAATGCTCCCATTCTGATGCTAGCAGATCAGTTGTATACAATAAGTCCGTTCACTGTCTGCACGTGAATAGCATACATGGGCTACAGGTCAGCTCGACCTTTATAATGTTCCTAAGTCTAACCATCTGACTTGGACGTGATCTCTGATATAACGAATCCTGGAACACAGACAACAGTCTTGTTGGTCTAGAGCGACCCATATATATTTAACTAGTTCAGGTATACAGATACCGGTGACTTAATCCTAGTCAAAGTACCTCTCCATTTTGCATCACACAGGCGAGCAAATAGGCGACAAAATGACGAACCTCTAGACGATAGCATAAAGTTCGATACAAGAGGAATTACCTTATTTCGGAAAATCAACCATGAACATATGCCTCCAGGCAGGCTGCATAATACTGGGAAATAGTCTAGTTAGCTAACTAACTCACTAAGACACTGTATTTCCCTCAGAGAATCACAAGACGCAGTTGCGTCTGCTCGCTTCTTAAACCATTTCTAAACTGCCCCAACTGGGCGGAACACACAGAACGAACTCCCGGTTTGACATGCGCAGAACGACAATCTCTGAGTTGCCGTTCACAATAAGACGATTCGAAGAACATTCGAGATAAAAGTCTTACACAGTCGCGCCTTTTATGGTCATGAAAAGAAGCGTTAAGAAAGGTTTCAGACATCTACCATAGTTGACTGATACTACCAAATAAGGAGATGTGGTCACGCTTCGTTCAAGAAATTATAGACCGAACGTGTCTCTATACAAGAGAAGGCAACTCCTAACAAATTGTAGTCTCGATAACTCGGATTATGTCCCTTTGACCATAGAAAACATAATACACACTTCAGTCAAAAAAATGATCATACATATGAAAAAATGTTTATACAAACGAAAAATAATAATGATCCGTGCGTAACATTACCGCACCCTCCCTGGAAAAAAAAAATGAAACATTTTTTTTTTTTTAAATCCTGGAGCCGGAAAAAATCTAGGCTCCTAACGCACGTATGATGCGTGGATATATACCTAACAAATTAGCTCAACGCATGGAGCGACACTGAGATCATATCTCAGATCCTTAGAGAAAAAATTTATCTAAGTATACGCTGATATATTCCAGGAAGGTGCCACCAACACACGCCACAATGATGGCAACAACATAATGACAATCAAATTATACTCATACCAATATATGAAATTAAATATATTATGTGTTATCATACAATGTGTTGCAAATAGCGGTGTAATTTACTAATATACCGCACTATATTATTACATTATATAAAGTAACAGTAATTAATAAGTAATACATGTGTTGCTCTTCGGTGACATAAAACATTCAATAGAAGAAGATGTGGACATCATCCGCTCCCAATGTAGGACAGGACTTGATATCCTCAAAGTTCCACAATGGACATAAACTCGCAGACTTCAATGATGTGCTGCGAAAATATCAATAACACAAATCTTAAAGACAACTGGTAAATTTCTTAATACAATCCTGAAAATAATTTATTTAAATGTGGCCGAGTGATCTTTTGGCCCGTATATCACTAACTAAGCCTTCTTAGATAATTACATGGTACAATGTTATAAATTTCCCTCAAAAAAAAAAAAGTGAGACAAAATCTACTAACATGTCATTATAACATTGGACTGTATATCAGGAAATATATATATATGACAGAAGAATCATGTGGAATCGTGTGGACATCTGGACAGAATGTCTGCCATTACATTATCCGAACCACGGATAGCTCGAACCGAGAAATGAAATGGTTGAAGAGCTATGGCATAACGAGTGGACCTCGAGCTCTTCAAGTTTTTGCTCTGAATAGCAGTAAGCGCTTTCTGGTCGGTTTCCACAATGAAATGTGCGCCTAGAAGAAATCTTTGTAACTTCAGAATAGACCATACCATAGCCAATAACTCACGGTCTAAAACCGAGTAATTCTTTTCTGCAGCGTTTAATTTCCTAGAGATATACATCACCGGATGCAAAGTATCAGAATACTCCTGCATTAGTGCTGCCCCAATCCCTGTTGACGAGGCGTCACTTCGAAGAACAAAAGTCTTCTCAATAGTAGGTAACTTAAGAATAGGTGGAGATGAAAATAGGGCTTTAACCTGGTCCAATGAGGATTGACATTCTTTAGACCAGCGGATCAGATTAGGCGACCCTTTCTTCAATAAAGTAGAAAGCGGTGCCATAATGGAGGACAGATTCGGAATGAATCGTCCGTAGAATTGAATCAAACCTAATAGACTCCTTACTTGTTTCTTCGTCTTAGGGACCGAAATGTTAAGTATTTTTGAAACATTGTGGTCCTCTGTCTTTAAAAGACCATGACCAACCCGATGACCTAGGAAAGAAATCTCGCTAAATCCTATAAAGGCTTTAGAGGGTTTTGCAGTCAAGTTATACTCGCGAAGAGTAGACAGTAATTCGTATAAACCCAAATAGTGATCTTCCCAAGAATCACTGAATAGACAGATATCATCTAGGTATGCTATGACATCTGTACGATATGCGAGAATTCGCCGCATCATGCGTACGAATGTAGCAGGGGCGTTCATAAGACCAAAAGGCATGAAATTCCATTGGAATAAACCCCTAGGTGTAGAAAAAGCTGTAAAAGGTTTGGCACGTTCAGTTAGCGGGACTTGCCAATAACCTTTAGACAAATCTAGTTTGGTAAAGAATCTAGAATTAGAAAGTTTATTGAGTAGCTCTTCTAATGAAGGCATAGGTTCAGCATCGAACTTCGTAACTTGGTTCAATTTGCGATAATCTACGCAAATGCGAATGTTATTATCCTTCTTTCGAACAATAACCATAGACGAAGAGTATGCTGAAGTGGATGGTTCAATGATTTCCAAACGTATCATTTCATCCAACTCTTTTTCGACTTGAGACTGGAAATGAATAGGTATTGGATATGGTCTGACTCTGATAGGATTGTGATCAGTTAGCACAATGTCATGTTCTATGACATGTGTGTGTCCCGGGATGTCTGTAAGAACATCCTGAAATGTTTGCAACATCGAAGAAACTTGTCGATGTTCCTCAGCGGAAAGATTTGGAGAAACGGTCACGTTTTTCCAAGATTCCGTAGAATAAAGTGGGACCATAGAAAGAGGAAGATTGACATCAGAAAAAGTAGTTTCCTCATCCTGTATAACTGACAGAGATGAGTACTGACCATGAGTTGCTTGTGAATTGTCCGTAGCCTGGAAAATAGGCTGCAAATAGTCAGGTCTTTCATAAAATTCTGTGAGCATATTTATGTGGAAAGTTTTATGCTTTCCATCAATATCGACAACATAGTCGACATCAGAAATTTTGGAGACTATTGCATATGGACCTTTCCATGCAATTAGAAGTCTGTTCTCCCTTGAAGGAAGTAGAACGAGAGCTTTGTCACCTGGACAAAGTTGTCGTAGACATCTATTCTTATTTGCAAACTGCCTTGCCTTTTCTTTAGCAAATTCTGAAGACGAAGTTGCTAGTTTGCATGCCTCGATGATCTTTTGCCTAAGAGCAATGACGTACTCATAAGAAGATTGAGTCTCATCGCTAATATTATCGGCAGTGATTAGATCGTGAAGTAAAGACATAGGGCCGCGCGGTTGCGCGCCAAAGACAAGTTCAAAAGGGGAAAACCCCGTATGTTCATTGGGGACCTCTCTATACGCAAAGAGAGCCGCGGGTAAGACCCTGTCCCAATCCTGAGGATGATCCTCAGTTATTTTACCAAGTAAAGTTTTCAGAGTCCTATTTAAACGTTCGACCAACCCATTAGACATTGGGTGATAGATACTGCTGAGAGACCTTTTAATGTGTAGCATAGACATTACCTGTGACATAGTGTCTGATATAAGTTGAGTGCCATGGTCTGACAATATTTCTCCGGGAAAACCCAAGCGAGAAAATATCAGCCAAAGAGCGTCTGCGATATCAGCAGTTGAGATGCTCTTGAGAGGTATTGCCTCTGGCCAACGTGTGCACATATCGACACATGTAAGGATAAATTGATGTCCTCTAGCCGACTTAATTCTAAAAGGACCGATAATATCTATTGCCATTTTTTGAAAAGGGCGAATAGGAATGTCAGCAGCCTGGATAGGCGCAGCATGTCGTGGTCCTTTAGATTTGACCTCCTGACATACTTTGCAAGAGCGACAGTACATTCGTATGTCCTTGCTCACAAATGGCCAAAAGAAAGCCGCAAGAACCCTCGACTTTGTACGGGAAAAACCCATATGTCCAGCACATTGCGAGTCATGAGCATGTTGCAATATTTGCAATCTCATGCTCTTAGGCACAAGAATTTGTGAATGAGTGGACGTAGTCGAGTCTTGTACCATACGTACAAGTACGCCGTTCTTCATAGAAATCCAAGATTTCCTATTAGTGTTCTGATTAGGATCACCTTTTTTTGCTAGAATGAAGAATTTTTGTAAAGAAGGATCTTCTTCTTGCAATTTGATAAATGAGTCACGTGTAATAGTCAAGTGACTATCTTGGTCATTTACTTCATCATTATTAGTTAATGAAGTTTGAGGTGGATCCAGAGCATGTGCTCTTGTGACCACCGCATTGGTAGCTTCAATGTTTTGCTCTTCCCAAACAGCAATCTGCTGTGGGGTACATTCCCTAACTCCGTGAATACGACCAATAATAAGGTCCGCAATAGGGTTTGGAAGTAGACACGCGTGGACCTCTCCCGTGAAGAAAGGAGTAGCAATGTGTATTATAGCAGTAGGATACTTTTCTAACGTGCCACCAAATGTGACACATTTGATGACTTTTCCTGTAGCACAGGATGGATCTACAAGAGATTGCCTAACGCCGACAGTAGTACATCCAGAATCAAACAACACTGAGACTGGATTACTATTTACTAGCCCCTTATGTAATATAAGAGAACCTCTCCCATCATGAGCAACATTAGCAGGAAGAGCGGGCAAAGGATGACCACAGCTTAGAGTACTAACGGTTTTCGGATCAAATAAAGTACTGCATTGGATACATTTATTTGCCCTACCAAAATCAAAAGATGAGCATCCGATAGCATTATGGTCTTTATCATTATTAACCTGTTTATCTGCTCCCTGAGATTCTTGTTGAACAGAGTTTGTCTGTTGATATCTTTTTCTCTTATGTTGCGATCTACCGCGACCATTATTGCCTCTGCAATTATCATTAAAGTCCCTACTGTAATTTTTATCCTGGTTTGAGTTCCAGTTTCCATAACTGTCATTACTATCTCTATGCTGTTGAGAACCTCTATTATCTTGGTATTGAGGTCTCTGCATAAAATATTTTCCTCTATACCGATTACCTTTGTGAAAATTTCTAAAGTTAACCGGAGTAGAATAACGTGTAGTATTAGGTTGTCTCCAGTTCTGGGAAGAAGAATCACCCTGGAATTGATCACTATGGTTCTGGGCATAATTACGATTACTCTTTTTATTGAAATTTTTCTGGCTACCCTGAAATTTACGCATAAAATTTGGGCCATAAGGTGCTGCCGAAGCAACTGGCAGACCTTCTTTCACCTTAGAGTTACTAATGGTTATGTGCGGATGCGCAGTAACATACTGGCTACAGTATTCTTCCATTTCTTTTATGTTTTTAGGCTTACGCTCATGAAGAAAAGATAGAAAAGCTTCATTAACAGAAGACATAACCTTATCTCTAAGTAGTAAATCCATAAGAGCTTCAAATGTATTTTCTGTCTTAGACAACTCAACCCATCGTAAAAAAGTAAGACGGATGCCTGAGATGAATTCAGAGAATTCAACTCCAGTTTCTGGTAACATGGTTTTAAATTTAAGACGATATCCGTCCTCGTTAAGTTGGTACTTCTTTAACAATGCCGCCCTGACAACCTCATAGTTGTTTTTGTCAGGCACATCTACCATACTCAACAAAGTCAAAGCATCACCTCTAAGTATCTTGGACAGATGATACACATATAATGTTTTATCTATATTATGCACATTACATGCACTTTCAAATCTATCTAGATAAAATGTTATATCATCGATTGAGGGATTAAATGCTGGTAGATTAAGCTTGAAATCCTTAGCATTAGTCTTATTTGACACCTTATTTGCATCATTAGCATTACCAGTGTTCAATAACTTTAACTTCTCTAACTCTAAAGCTAAGACTTTTTCATCATGTTCCATTTTTGCTTTTCTCTCATCAGCCTCTCTTTGTAACCTTCTTTCTTCAGCCTCAGCCTGTAACTTTCTTTCTTCAGCCTGGGCCTGTAACTTTTTTCTTCAGCCTCTATTTCAAGTCTCTTATTTTCAGCTTCTTTTTCAAGTCTCTTATTTTCAGCTTCTTTTTCAAGTCTCTTATTTTCAGCTTCTTTTTCAAGTCTCTTATTTTCAGCTTCTCTTTTTTGTTTTTCCATTTCCATTTGAAATCTTTTTTCCTCCACCTGCATCTGCAGTTTCTTTTGTTCTATTTCAGCCTCTATTCTCTTTTGTTCAGTTTGTTCTTTCATTTTCTTTTCTTCCGACTTCAATGCCTTGGCATATTGAACAGTCGCAAATTCTTCTAATTTATCACCTGTCTTCCCAAGGGCTTTACCCTGCTCAATAAAGTACTCAAATGTAGACATGATGTCTAAAATGTGAGTACAGAACCTGAAATAATTAATTATCTTATTTCAATGTTAAATAGCAACAAGACTTAATAAAGTGCTTGTATAATCTCTATGTTGAACCCAATCTCTGTGGGAAACAGGAGTTGACACCAACTTGTATTATCAAATGTATAATAATATCACAAGTCACCTCTTAATTAACAGTGCACTACCCAAATCAGTGCATAATCATCAGTTATTTATCATAACTGCACTACAATAGTGCATAAGCAAAAAACACCAGTTTGTTATGATAAGTGCACTATAGACCAATAGTGCATGAGCATATATCAACAATAGTGAAAGCTAACTATGCAAGAACTATGTAAACAATAACAAGACAATGTAAACAATAACAAAGGTCACCAACAATGTAAACAATAACAAAGATCAAAGTCAATGTAAACAACAACAAAGATCAGAGTCAATGTAAACAATAACAAAGATCAGAGTCAATGTAAACAATAACAAAGATCAGAGTCAATGTAAACAATCAACAAAGATCAAACAATACGAAAACATTCGCATAAGTCAAATACACAAACAGCAAAACTAAAAAGAAATATGCGAAGATATGACTAACAAATGACGCTACAGTGTATACACAAAAATATACGTAAAGAACTGAATAATAGCAAAGGGGAGACCTACAAATACAAACAATCGAAATCGAAACTAAAAACACAAAGAAAGAGAGAGAAAAAAAAAGAAAAAAAAATATATATACAAGAAACAAAAATAAAGCACAACTCGTCACAACTAAACAGATATAGCAACGATTGTCGCTAGCAAATTTCACTGTAGGAAATTCGCACAGTCCCTAACGAAAACGCTAACAGTAGAACCTCTGTGACGTGGTATCTTCTACTGTAAGACTCCGCCCAACCGAGAAAACCCGCTGAAATATAAACATATAAATATACAAATAACAAATAACATATAACATATAAACATGTATCATGAAAACAATAGGAGAAAGTGTGAAAGTACAGAAGGCTCAGTTAGAACATAAGGGCACAGTTCACAAACAAAACAGGCCACTTAACTTCTATAAATCCAGCGTCAGCACGGTGCAGAACAGGATGTAATCAGCATTCTGAGGATAATGATCCAACGTTGATTAACTTCTGCTCCCATAAACAGCCATGACGAAGGAAATGAGCTTCTAATACTGCAACAGTTGTTACGGCACTTGACCTTCTGAATCTTCTAAATTGATTTAACCGGCACTTGACCTTCTGAACCCGCAACAGTACCCCTGAGACCGGAACAGTTGTTACGGCACTTGTCCTTCTTTTCACCAGATCAGGAAATCCATTCGCTCGGTACTTGTCCTTCTAATTTTACATAAACTTCAATATTGCCGAGCAGCGCCGGGTAGTTTCAAAATCAGCAACTGTCAGAAAATCCGGATACTTTCAATAAAATTTCTTGTAAGGTGGTAGTTGATGCTGTAGTTGTATCTAGTATGATGATGATGTCTGGGTTTGCTGACCCCCTTGATAGCTGGAATCAGAGTGAACCAACCTATGGCCACCAAAAATGATATGGTGCGCCAAAATATCAGATGATAGAACCAGCTCTGGCCACCAAAAATGATAAGGGTGGATTTGTGCTGAAGTGGTAACTTGCCACCCTTATCGACACCTGGTGTTAAAGTGTAAGATGTAGGTGTCTTCTCTGATTTAGGATGTTGCTGTGTATGTGGTAGTGGAACAGTTCACAGGGTTATCACACAGGCAACATGACGTGTAGAGTCATAGAAAGGGTAACTTCGTTGTATAAGTTTCTTTCATTTATTGCACGCCACAAAACAGTCATGATACTTATGACATCAACATGGTTAACGAGTTCAGCAAGATGATATGGCACATTGAAAACAATTTCTGTAGTCAGCAATGATAGCTGTTGTATATATGCGTCATAAGACATCACAGTTCAATAGATTCAGAAATTCATCAATCATCGAGTGCTAGTTCGTGAAGCTGTATAAATAATAATAATTTCTATAACTTCTGCAACAGTGTCAGCTACAGATCTTCAATGTTCATAAACAATAATAAATGCTCCCATTCTGATGCTAGCAGATCAGTTGTATACAATAAGTCCGTTCACTGTCTGCACGTGAATAGCATACATGGGCTACAGGTCAGCTCGACCTTTATAATGTTCCTAAGTCTAACCATCTGACTTGGACGTGATCTCTGATATAACGAATCCTGGAACACAGACAACAGTCTTGTTGGTCTAGAGCGACCCATATATATTTAACTAGTTCAGGTATACAGATACCGGTGACTTAATCCTAGTCAAAGTACCTCTCCATTTTGCATCACACAGGCGAGCAAATAGGCGACAAAATGACGAACCTCTAGACGATAGCATAAAGTTCGATACAAGAGGAATTACCTTATTTCGGAAAATCAACCATGAACATATGCCTCCAGGCAGGCTGCATAATACTGGGAAATAGTCTAGTTAGCTAACTAACTCACTAAGACACTGTATTTCCCTCAGAGAATCACAAGACGCAGTTGCGTCTGCTCGCTTCTTAAACCATTTCTAAACTGCCCCAACTGGGCGGAACACACAGAACGAACTCCCGGTTTGACATGCGCAGAACGACAATCTCTGAGTTGCCGTTCACAATAAGACGATTCGAAGAACATTCGAGATAAAAGTCTTACACAGTCGCGCCTTTTATGGTCATGAAAAGAAGCGTTAAGAAAGGTTTCAGACATCTACCATAGTTGACTGATACTACCAAATAAGGAGATGTGGTCACGCTTCGTTCAAGAAATTATAGACCGAACGTGTCTCTATACAAGAGAAGGCAACTCCTAACAAATTGTAGTTTCGATAACTCGGATTATGTCCCTTTGACCATAGAAAACATAATACACACTTCAGTCAAAAAAATGATCATACATATGAAAAAATGTTTATACAAACGAAAAATAATAATGATCCGTGCGTAACAATTCACAAACACCAAGGTACAGACAACATATAGCTACTGTACTAAAGGAAATGACTGATGCCAGCTACAATTTATACAAGTTTATTATACACCTATAAACAACAAACATATGCATGTCCCATACCTCAAGTGCGAGGATGCACTCCTGAAAACAAAATCAAGCACAGTTAAAAAAAATGCATCCACCCCAACCCTTCTCCCACAATTGCAACCTGTATGGAGAAAGAAGGTAAGGTTAACTGAAATGAACTACACTGCATTTGATGTCGCCTACACTCCAAACTAGCTGTTCTAAATTCTAACTCTAACTCTAAGTCCACTGATAGCTGGAACGACGGCGAAGTGACTACACAATCTCTGCACAGACTTCGGTTCTACACAGCCTATCCTGGAATCTCCTGAACACAACTAACTGCACCTCTAACCTTCAGCAGCTGTCCTCTGCTATGATTCACCAAAACTAACAGTTCTGCCTATCTGTGCTGACTTCAGTAGAGAGAATGTTTACCCTATCTCTCTCCACTAACTCTGGACTTGATGACTGAGGGTTAACAGAACCCCACTGGATTCTGGACTGGAACTGTAGCGGACTTCTACCACTCGGAAATTACCTGCCCGAGTACCTATAACTGGGCTGTCGGCTTTATTATGGCCGTGAAGAAACGAACACAAAATTACCACACCGCTGGCAGCCTGCCAAATCTGCGTGTGTAACGAGCGTCAGAGCTCAGGATTTATCCACAAAAATCCTATTCGCTGGAAAATGTCTTCCCCTGGTTGGGAAAACGTATTTTTCTTCCTCTCCGTCCACTACTGGCAACTAACGTAAAACCCTTGCGGTTCTGCGAATGCCCCAACTTTGCCGTGGGAGAAATTTTGTGGTCTCAAAATTCCGCTCTCATTCCCACAAAAAGCCGGCACCTGCTGTTTAGACAAAAGCAAAAACAACAGCTAAACAAAACGTTAATACTCTATACAAATAACAATTAACTTCCTGACAAACCCTTAAGTCTTTAACACTTAAGTCTCCCCCGTCTATAATCAATACAGCTCCCCTACTCTCTCCCGTTATGCACCACCATACAAAATCATGCAAACAAAGTCCGCTCCCCCCACTGAGCTCCCTTCTCTACCTGAGCCCACAAGGTAAACATTGGCTAACCCAGATCGCCTGTTCTGCCTGACTAACTCCGAGCAACAACCATATTTTCAATGGCCCGTCTGGGCAGACGTACTGTGGCCTACTTCTTACGCTGACACTAATGCCGTAATGTTTAACACAACTAAAACTAGCCTTCTCAAGGAATTCCTAAAATTCCCGTCAATAATAGTAATCACATTCAAAATGAAATACAAAATAATTCCCTTAACATAAATAAATGTCCTCTCCATCTTCTGAATACACAGAATAACAAAGCACAATCAATAACCTATAACCCTGTTTACGCTAGCATCTACATGCCGTCAAAAGTTATACATAACCCCTGGTTATCAAATTGAAAACCCCGTAGTTCAACCACGTGTTTGTAATTTTATGACCACGTGCTTATCTCCCCCTCGTTCCTCTGAACGTCGTATCAATAACAATTCCGTAACCAACGCGCCCACGCGCTTCCAAATTATGCCTCTTTCACTCCCGTCCACAGATATATGCGTAACTATATAAATAGCGAGCATCAATACTCTCACTAAAATCACAAATAAAAATACACATTACACACGCTCCCGACTATTCTGTAAATACATATGATTCGCAGATGCGAGTTTCTCTCCCGACCGACTTTGCAATAATACAAAGCGGTGATATCTCAACTTTTAAACCATGCCGCTATTCTTTCAACAAGGAATGAAATGGACCTATAAATTTTCAAGTCTATCACTAAGATCGTATTGATGGCTCTGGAGTTAAGAATTAAATTAAACTAAAACTTCCCAAGAAACTTAAATGATCGGCTAGGACTAGAAAAATTAAATAAAGTCCTCACGCAAATATGATGCTTACCAAATCTCGAATGTCCTACTGAAGGCAATCGACTTGACTGGCAACCGGCTTTGGCAATTTTTTTTTCATTAAAAGAGAAAGAAACTATGAAATATAGGCCTTTTATAATCAAGACCCCCACGCGCCGACTTCGTGACGTCATATGCGCGGCGTGGTTGTAAAGCCAATGAGAGCTCTGCATTTCAACTGCAGTTATCTCTCAGCCAATCAGAACCTAGATCGTTCTGATGTAACGTGCATGGGTTTTAGACAAAGAAACGAGATTAAGCCTAGCCCTATACTGCGGAAATGAAGCAAAAATGGCCGCAAATAATTTAACTCCCGAAAAATGCGTATATGGCCACGCAATATCTTTAAAAAAAAGACAATCTGGTGCCAATCCTGATCTAGCATCTATAATCTTAATCTAGAATAATACTTTCTAATTCCCTACACCCCCATTCTAAACACATAGATCAAACTCCATCGTGATCTCATCTTGAAAAAAACGTAAATAATAGAAGGAGAAGAAACATGGAGAAGGATTTTTCTGTAATCCCTCCAAATATAGTGAACAAAATGCAAGGAGAAAAAGACATGGGCCATTTGAAAGACAGAATCTCAGTACTTTCGTCACACCCTGGTCCATCAAAAAAATGCATATATAAATGGCTATATCATGCCATTGAATTGGAAGGTTAGAAAAAACGCAGCTATTCAGCTTGGCGGTCAAGTAACAAAGGGTAGCGTTTCTTAGTTACCGACTGTGACCCAAACAACGCTATACACGTCATAATCGATCGTGTATGGAGCGTTCAATAATTGAAACATCTATCGCAATATATTAAATGCCTTAACCTTTACAATTGCACGTCCGCTAACCTTTAGCAGACGGCGTTAATATCATATACCGTAACAATGTCTCATTTTAGAACGCTACGTGAGTGTCATATCACACTTATCGCCGAGCGACTAGCCTGAAGAAACGCCCGTGTCAGATGCAAATGTAGACAATTGTCTGCATCTATGTCTGGCGAAACGAATTATCACACATTCCGTCTACCTGCAGCTACTGACATCTGATGTAATACAATGCGAACTCAGTAAGAGAAAAGAAACAGGTAAACGTCAGAATGGAAAAGTAAATTTTGTCGCAAACGAACGAATGCGAAAAAACATGAAAAGGATGAAAGAGCGCTAATAAAGTAGAGGACACGGGTAGAAAAGAAAGAATATAGAAAATTTATTGATCATAAATGTCTATGCGACAATAATAGACCGAACAACAACAACAACAACAACACAAGTCGTGATCTTGGCAGCCTTCAGAACGGAAGTGAATATCGGTACTGTGTTATATTCGATTTAGCTGATTAACGTTAAATTAGTACATGAATTAAATTATTTCTAAGTCAAAATTGGAAAAGTCATTACTTGTAATAAATACACACTTCCTTGTGCTGTGTAATAAATGCTACATCAGTAATAAATGCTACATCAGTAATAAATGCTACATCAGTCATAAATTCACAATATACGACCTGATGTAAAACTAAGCCTGTAAATGGTCATTCTTCTTATGGGTGCCACATATGTATAGTATGGATGTTAAAGGGGTCGCGTGTGTATGGTATGGGTGTATGGTATGGGTGTTAAGCGTGCTGCGACCTAGAAAGGGTTGAGAAGAGCTGTTTTGTGCTTTTCTTGTGCCACATATGGGGGTGGGGGTGTGCATAGGTTGGGGACATTTGCACTTGTTTAATTGGCCAGCCCTTACCACTGTGGGGAAAAAAATGAAATACTATTTCAGAACAACCAAAAGAATTTATTGATTTGATACTGACAGTTTTGTCCTGCCCTTAACAAAAAAGATATAGAATGATATGTTAAAATCAATTGAGTACCTGCTATGTTCTGTGTATTTGATTTAACCATCATCACTACGATATCCCGTGTGGTTCATGGGGGGGGGGGGGGGGGGGGCTTAGGATATAGACAGAATAGTACTACTGCCTCCACCAGGCATGTCAGAAGAGGCCACTAATATTGTATGTATGGTGTTAAATATACATTTTATCATGTGACATACATTTGTACAGACACCACTACTGCATGTGCAGGCTTCCTGCAACGAGCCATCAGTAGTGGTGATTCTATGCTCCGTTAGGAGCGATAAAGATGAGTGAAAATGAATGAAAGACAATGGGTAGTACATTTTTTAATGGTCCTTACTTCTGGTGTCCTTCAAAACGACTTTTTATAATCATCGATCACGTGACCGGTAATTTGTAATGCTGTCAGAACTTTGACCAGTAATTTGTGATGTCAGAACTTTGACCAGTAATTTGTGATGTTGTCAGAACTTTGACAAATCTACAGGACTTGCAAGGTCCATACGTCTCCTTGTTGGAGAGAAATTAGGTCAGCACATAAATCAGCTTAGTCCAGGCTTGCTCACAAGATGTAAAGGCAGTAGACAAGTGTACCACCCATGGATATGCATTTCAGATGATAGAAAACTCTATACACAGCATTAAAAGAGGAGCAATCTGATCATCAGAAGTTGTCTCCTCGCCAGACAAGTGTTTTGGTCATCTAGCCTGCTTTACACTCTGGGAAGGGGATCGGAGGTAGGCCCAACTTGTGTCATGACTCTCAAGTGCCACCATCATGTTGGTTTTCCACCTGCGCCAGGATCTGAACCCACTCCCCGTTGGTTCCAATTTCCAACTTGGCAATACATTCATGGTTTTATCAAAGTTTCAGATGTCGTAAAGCATAAAGAGATGAAATGTGACCTTCTGTGGGGTGTGTGTGGGCGTGTGTGTCTGTGTGTGTGTGTGTTTTCCGATTCAGATTTTGTGATCTGCTTATGTGCTTTATAAAATTAACTGTTCCAAGCAGTTGTCAGCAGAGTAATGTTAATGTTACAGCTGGAAAGCCACCTATACAAGAGGCAGTATTAAGGATTGTCTTCTACAGATGTGGCTAATTTACATTTTTGCTCTCCCCTTCTGCACCCATACATTGATTGACAATTTTATTGCAACTTTACAACAACGTAACTTGTATTTTGAGTTATTTTAGATTAATATACATTCACTTTAAACAAAGAATACAGCATTTAAAAAAAACTACATACAAGTAAATTCCAGAAATTATTGTCAGTGTAAACGCCGCTTTACGAAAGGTGTCTTTGAAGCATTCTAAAATGAATACTAGAGGAAGTGTTCAGCTAAAAAAAAAAGTATGTTAGCTAAACTATAAATTTGAACCATGAGTGCTATGTTGGCATCTAGCTACAATATTTCGAGTAAAGGTAAAGGATCCCGTTACACGCACATTGAGGCATATTGGGAATATGGTGTTAGGCCCATATTTTCTGGACCATCGGCACACTAGGGGTGATGTGGTCAGCATCACGCCGCTACAATATATTAGCTAAACTATAAATGTGAATGAATAGTACTGCATTGACATCTAGCTACAATATATTAGCTAAACTATAAATGTGAACCAGTAGTACTGCATTGACATCTAGCTACAATATATTAGCTAAACTATAAATGTGAACCAGTAGTACTGCATTGACATCTAGCTACAATATATTAGCTAAACTATAAATGTGAACCAGTAGTACTGCATTGACATCTAGCTACAATATATTAGCTAAACTATAAATGTGAACCAATAGTACTGCATTCACACCTAGCTACAATATATTAGCTAAACTATAAATGTGAACCAGTAGTACTGCATTGACATCTAGCTACAATATATTAGCTAAACTATAAATGTGAACCAGTAGTACTGCATTGACATCTAGCTACAATATATTAGCTAAACTATAAATGTGAACCAGTAGTACTGCATTGACATCTAGCTACAATATATTAGCTAAACTATAAATGTGAACCAATAGTACTGCATTGACATCTAGCTACAATATATTAGCTAAACTATAAATGTGAACCAATAGTACTGCATTGACATCTGTCGTGTGGTGCGTATTGGGGCAACTACGACAGTAGTTTTTGCCAGGAATAGCCTACAGAGGTTTTCAAACTTTTTTGGTCCGCGGCTCCCTTGACCTGTGCATAAATCACCGCGGCTCCTCTCTATACTATATATTATATATAAGCAATTGTACCCAAAAAGATATTAATGACTTCTGAATGTGCATATTTTTATTAGTGATCAGCTGTTCGTAACATAGACCTGCTCTTGAGTTTTATGGTGCATTTGTCAATAACTTCTAGTACCTAATGACACGTATTGGTACATGTAATAATACTTCGGCGCAAACATGTCGTCCTACAAAGATCTATATTTATTGATTGACCTTGGCTCATAATATCCAGCCCAACACTTTTCCCAAGCCACCGCGACGCCCTTAGCCGAGGGCCGCGACGCCCCTGGGATCCGCGACGCCCCTGGGATCCGCGACGCACGGTTTGAAAACCTCTGGCCTATGAGATATTAGGTAGAAGGTCTCTAGAAATTGGCTCGTTAAGAAAGAATAAAGACCTATTCGAGATAAGGGCAAGAAGACGGGAATGCGAATGCTTTCCACTGGACAGTGTTTTCTAATTAATTAGGGAAAGAGTTCTGTTTCCCCACGACCTTAGCTTCTGCCCTTAGATCCCGTAACAGAAAAAGCCCCCAACCTCATCTGAGTAGAGAAATGTTCCTATAGGTGAATATTTAACACCGACAGCACGAGTGATACATTAACAAACTAGATAATGATCGAACGATCGTTGGGTTTATTAATGAAATATCCACACATATAGGGTTAGTAATGGTTAGAACGTGATGATGGTGAAAGACGATTCACACAAAACACACAGATGAGATAATAAAATTGCAGTTAATTAAATAGTAGTTAATTAAGAAGGAACTGATGCAAAGCGAAATGATAATGATGTGATATGATACGTGTTACCAAAATGGTGAGTAATCTACACAGTCCATGTGTCTCTAAATGCTTCTCATTGATATGATGATTCACATGTATGCATAAAATGTCCCAAGTTGTTATACGTTATGTCGAGTGGGGTATCTCTAAGTCGAGGACGTTCTGATGAAAACTGTGGTCGGACTGAGAACGTTGACGAGATATACATGTATATAATTCCTTCACTGTTGGAGTATATCTCTGTAGTGTTGATCAACAGTAAATAACTGTCATATGAACAAAAGGTATTTTGTCTAATCTCCCGAGGGTACTGGCCAGACTGGATATCTTCACGAAATGTTAGTGATATGTAGACAGACTCATAATCTTGCGTATGTAGTCGTGATTCATAAAATATACTTTAGAGTCTGCTTTATAGAATGCGCTTAAGAGTGTGTTGCACTTGGTATAAATATGAGATTCCACTTTTGAGCTCTTTTGCTTGACTTCAGATAATAATGATCTTTCGAGTGATTTGAATTTGTGATGACTCTGTATTGAACTTGTGAGCCAGCAGTATATGGGTGACGAAAAATGCTGCGTCCACCTTCTGACTTGTGGGTGAGACAATATTCCTTTTTAATTGAGGAATGAAAGATGTCCTATGGCGAATTCTGCTAGCCAAATGTCCGTTTTTGATAACTTATTTCTGCTTAGACGTCAGACACGTTGCGTGTAGACTCAGACTTCTGATGAACTGAAGACACACAAAAGTCTTCGTAAGTTTTTCACATTTGACATCACTGGTTGACTTTCATTCATACTACTGCTCATTATTGATCTCTCTCTGAGTTCGATTCTAATAATGTTAAATATCTTGTGCATGAGAGACTGTGATGATGATGAAAGTGAAGTATGAACTATTAATTACCTCCTATCATCTTCTAGGAAAATCTTCTGATTTTATTAATCAGTTATGAAAAGAATTAATTGAAACTCTATCTTTCGCACATTTAGCTGTGAGGTTAAAATAAACAAAGAATAAGAAAATGTATTAATAATCTGTATAAGATCTACTAACCTTCTTTTCCCTTCGCAAAATCCTTTACGAACACAATTCCCCACAGAACTGAATTATTATCCACTCTGGATAAACACGTGTATTAGGCTAGGCGTTTTAGGGATTGTATCTCTTCCTCACAATGTAACAACTGGACTCCTCTCTCTAGCGAGCTACGCGGTATTATATCAGAAGTCCAATGTGGGTTTCTTGGATCCGTGACGTACAGCTCCGCCCATACAACCAATCCTTAATAGCCCCTCTGGTCACTCATTCACAGGATCGCTCTTGTCCCCTGTCAGTCCAAACGTGAGTGTGGTAATTCGCGGCCAACTTTCGTTGCCTGGCTTGTTTGACAAACAGGTAGTGAGATAATTGGCTGACCAATGCAAAAGTGCTGTCACAAATTGTTCTCTGGTTGTTTATGGTTTTCACCTGGCCAAGCTGGGCGTCCAATGTGGTGACCCGTCGCTAGCAACAAAGATAACAACAGTCCACAGAAATTTTATAATGCCCAGATGTCTGATTTGGATGACCAGATGTGTTTTCACCAGATTTATCACGATGCAATGTGGGCTTCAAACGATGATGTCAGGTATGGGGACTCAATCAAAAGACTTTATTTTTCCCCCGATGAAAGAACAAATGCGGTCCTCTAGATACCGGTCGCGAGTAATCAAAACGATGAAATAGCAAATGTGGGATAGCAAATGTGGGATGAAAGAGCACAAATGTGGGAGAAAATGAAATACGAGAGATGTAGGAAAAGATAGAGCTATAAGGCCTTGGCGCTCGTTTATCACAACATCTAGCTACAATATATTAGCTAAATTATAAATGTGACCAATAGTACTGCATTGACATCTAGCTACAATATATTAGCTAAACTATAAATGTGAACCAATAGTACTGCATTGACATCTAGCTACAATATATTAGCTAAATTATAAATGTGAACCAATAGTACTGCATTGACATCTAGATACAATATATTAGCTGAACTATAAATGTGAACCAATAGTACTGCATTGACATCTTCTTCTCTTCTTTGATCATTAGCCGCCGACCGTCAAAGCAGTCAGAGGCCATTACGCCTGGTGGCGTCTTGTAGGGCAACAACAAATTAATTCCACTTTGCTCGGTCGGCGGCCATCCTTCGTACAGTGCCCCAACTCTGGTTCATTCTTTGCATCTCAGCCTCCACAGTCCTCCGCCAAGTTGTTTTTGGTCGGCCTCTCTTTCGTTTTCCTTCAGGGGTCCATAGCATAGCTGTTCTTGTGGTGGCATCGGGGTCTCTTCTGAGGACATGGCCAACCCAGCTCCAGCGTCTGCCAGCTATGATGGTGTGCATGTCCTCTTGCTTGCTCCGAGTAAGCAGATCTTGGTTGGTGATGGTATTCGACCAAAAGATTCAGAGAATTTTTCTTAGGCATGTTGTGTGAAAAGAGGACAATTTTGACATTTCCTTCTCTGTAACTCTCCAGCTCCATAGAGAAGCACAGAAAGCACACTTCTTCTTCTTTGATCCTTAGCCGCCGACCGTCAAAGCAGTCAGTGGCCATCACGCCTAGTGGCGTCTTGTAGGGCAACAACAAATTGATTCCACTTTGCTCGGTCGGTGGCCATCCTTCGTACAGTGCCCCAACTCTGGTTCATTCTTTGCATCTCAGCCTTCACAGTCCTCCGCCAGGTTGTTTTTGGTCGGCCTCTCTTTCGTTTTCCTTCAGAAAGCACACAGCTCTGATATAATCCTAATTTTGTGCTTGTGCTGTACTGAGAGGACTTCCAGATGTTGTTTAGACTAAAAAAGGCTGTTCTTGCTTTGTTCATTCTGTTGTTGATGTCTTTGCTTGCTCCGCCGTCTGGTGTTACTATGCATCCTAGGTATGTGAAGGCATCTGTCTGTTCCAGTTGCTGATTCCTTACTGATATGGGCTCAGGGTTGCTCACATTGAGCGTCATGACCTCCGTCTTCTTTAGGTTGATGTTCAAGTCCACCTGCTGGCTAAACTTATTAAGTCTATCCGTTTTTTCCTGGATGTGTTGATGTGAATGTGCTAGCAGTGCAATGTCATCTGCATATTCCAGATCTTCCAATGTAGAAAATGTAGTCCATCTTATTCCTCTTGGATTGCCCTCTGTTGTCTGGCGCATTACCCAGTCCATGACTGTTAAAAATAGAGTGGTTGATAAGGGGCATCCCTGTCGTACTCCTGTCTTCACTTCAAAGGTTAGGTTGCTCTGCCAAATGCTACACTTAAAGTTGGCATAAAGGCTTTTTATGATTGACACTATGCAGCTTGGAATTCCATAGGCCCTCAGTATTTTCCATAAACTGTCCCTATGTATACTGTCAAAAGCCTTTTCAAAATCTACGAAATTAATGTACAGCTGTCTTTGCCATTCTGAGCACTGCTCTATAATGTTCCTGAGGGTAAAAATATGATCTACACATCTTCTGTTTATTCTAAATCCTGCTTGTTCTTTCCTCAGTTTGTGGTCTACTGCTTTTGAGATTCTCTGTATAATTATCCTGCCTAGTATTTTGCTGGGAACTGAGAGAATAACTATTCCTCTCCAATTATTGCAGTCTGCAAGATCTCCCTTCTTGGGCAATTTGACAATTATTCCTTTTCTCCACTCTGTTGGTGTTGTCCCTGTTTTCCAGACTTGAGAAAATAGTGGTTCTAATAGTTCTGCTGCTAGCTCTGGGTCTGTCTTAAATAGCTCTGCATTTAAGTTATCATGACCAGGAGCTTTTCCATTCTTTAACCCTTTGATTGCTGTGATGATTTCTTCTTTTCGTGGGATGTCTGTATTGACATCTAGATCATTTTCAGCCTCAGGAACATTCAATTGTGTCTCTGGTGGTTCCTTATTCAGAGTTTCTCTGAAATGTTCTGCCCATCTTGTTTCCTGTCCCTCTACTGTCGTGATGAGATTTCCGTGCTTATCTCTTACTAATGTAATATTGTTTGCACCTCGTTTTCCACTGATAATTTTAGTTATTTTGTATACCGTGCTTTGTTCATTTCTCAGTGCTGCCTCTTCTGCCTGCTTGCAAGGTCATCTAGAAATGTCCTTTTGTTAGCACGGGTTTGACGTTTAACTTCCTTGTCCAGCTGACTGTACTGTTCACTATATATTGCCTATAACCTGGGAGACTTAGCTTCTGTTTTCTTTCTTTTCATTTCCTTTCTCTTCGCTATGGTATTTAGCGTATCTGGTGTTATCCAGTCTTGGCTCTTTCTTTCCTGGAATCCCAAGCATGACTTGCTGCTTTCCTTGTATATTGTTGAGATGGTGTTGAATCTCTGGTCAACATCATCGGTCTCTGTTCTTTCCTGGCTTTTGATAATCTCATATCTTCTCTTTACGTCGACCACGAAAGCTTTTCTGGTGAGGGAATCCTTCAGTTTCGTGATGTTGTATCTTTTCTGTTTGACTGCAACAGGTCCAGCAGCTCTGAGTTTAACTTTCAGTCTTGCTACTACTAGGTGATGATCATTTCCCACATCTGCGCCTCTTCTTACTTTCACGTCTTGTAGTGCATGTCTCCATCTGCCATTGATCATTATGTGATCTATCTGGTTTTTGTCTCGTCCGTTTGGTGATTCCCATGTTAACTTGTGCACTTCCTTGTGTGGAAAAAGTGTTCCTCCAATGACCAGGTTGTTAATACTGCAGAAGCTTATTAATTTGTCCCCATTCTCATTTGCTGTTCCACTGCCGCATTTCCCCATTACTCTTTCGTTATAATTATTGTGAGCTCCCACTTTCGCATTTAGGTCTCCCATTACTATAATGAGATCGTACCTGGGTGTAGTTTCCATTTCTTTTTGTACCTGTTGATAGAACTCGTCCTTGATCTCTTCATCGATGTCGTTTGTTGGTGCATAGCATTGTATAATTGTGGTGTTGATGAACCTCCCTCTCAGTCTTGCTCTTATCAGTCTGTTGTTGATGGGTTTCCATTCCAGTAAAGACCTTTCCATTCTTTTCTTCAGGATAATGGCTACACCTTCGTTGTGCTGACCATCCTCTCTGCCTGAATAAAGTACTGTTTCACCTGTAGCTGTTTTTATTCTCCTCTTACCTGTCCATCTGCTCTCGCTTATTCCCAGGATATGTATTTTGTAGTTCCTTATCTCTGCTGTGATTTGTCTCAGCTTTCTTGCCTCATTCATAGTTCTGACGTTCCAAAAACCAATTCTGGCTTCGTGTTTTGCGGTCGCGGCATCCGTTTTCATGCCAGTGGCTTCCTTTCGGCTTTCATCACTGTCAGCCATACGAGCCTGAGATTCCGGATGTCCGTCCCGCAGCAAAGTTTTTCCATTTATTGTTGTTTCCGTAACGTGCAATTTTTTTACATAGACAGGGGTGTCGGCCCTGTGCTAAAACCCCCAACCTGGAGGACCAGAGTACCAGATTTTGTCTGACCCCTACCCACGCAGACCAGTCCAGCTTGGTTGAACCTACCAGGAGTAAATCTCCCACTGGCATAGCTCTGGAGATTGTCAGGGTCCACAAGCTGCCATACCGCTACAAGGTATAGGTACCATTGATGGCAAGCATTGACATCTAGCTACAATATATTAGCTAAACTATAAATGTGAGCCAATAGTACTGCATTGACATCTAGCTACAATATATTAGCTAAACTATAAATGTGAACCAATAGTACTGCATTGACATCTAGCTACAATATATTAGCTAAACTATAAATGTGAACCAATAGTACTGCATTGACATCTAGCTAC
The DNA here is from genome assembly GCA_024509875.1 of Oreohelix idahoensis. Lineage (NCBI taxonomy): Eukaryota > Metazoa > Mollusca > Gastropoda > Stylommatophora > Oreohelicidae > Oreohelix > Oreohelix idahoensis. The sequence goes on from JAMPIV010014153.1 coordinate 92,210, forward strand.
AATATATTAGCTAAACTATAAATGTGAACCAATAGTACTGCATTGGCATCTAGTTACAATATATTAGCTAAACTATAAATGTGAACCAGTAGTACTGCACTGACATCTAGCTACAATATATTAGCTAAACTATAAATGTGAACCAATAGTACTACATTGACATCTGGCTACAATATATTAGCTAAACTATAAATGTGAACCAATAGTACTACATTGACATCTAGCTACAATATATAAGCTAAACTATAAATGTGAACCAGTAGTACTGCATTGACATCTAGATACAATATATTAGATAAACTATAAATGTGAACCAGTAGTACTACATTGACATCTAGCTACAATATCATTTTGTTACAGCGGCTGTCTTGCCTTGTCAGATCATCAGCTCTGTGATCTTAATTTCGCGCTGAATTCCTACCGTCTTCTTCTTCTTCTTCTTCGTTCGCCCTGAAAAGGACGGTGGTTGCGTTGTGTCTGTTTACAACGTAGCTGTGATATCTGCACCTTTCGGTCGACACATCCGACTTCTGCACGGCATTTTTTAGGACCGGGTTTGCCTTCCCATTTCGATCCATGCTCGCTCAGCCAGCCTGCATTGCTGCATACTGTTTCCAGGACCACCACGTGGAGGTGGAGCACGGTCTTGACCAGCTCTGGTTCGCTGGTCCTGACGCAGGCAGTCAAGCTATGAGTCGCTGACTGCGGTCTCTATTGCTGCGTCTTGAGGTCCCAATTCCTACCGTCTGAGACAAGCCTATTTTCGCACCCTCTCGCCAGCTGTTGTTATTGACTTCTAAATCCGCAGCTGACCTAGATTACAGAAACTGGATTACTGCACTTTCTTCCTTTTTTTCTATTGAAACTACCTGTATTCAATATAAAAATTTTTTTTTTTTGGATTTTTGTGTGTGCTATTAAGGCCTACGCCAACGTATTTATGTGTTATTCGGTCTATGCTTGTGGGATGGTGTAGTGACAAGTAATGAACTAATAGTGTATAGGAACATTCCTGGACCGAACTAGATCTATATTTGTGGTTTCAAGCTTGTGGACTAACGAAAACATTGGAAAAGAGGGGTGGGGGGGGGGGGTGTTTCAGTTCGCCGATTTCTGTATCACATTGTGTTACGGCGAGGAGATCTCATTATCTAAACGAAATGGATTCGAATCTCTGAATTACCTGTTATCTCTCTCTCTCTCTATCTCTTTCTCTCTCTCTCCCTCTCCTCTCTCTCTCTGCCTGCCCAGTTGATTGATGTATTAATCCTACGAAAGCTTACAACATCTAACCCTACCAGTCATGTTCATCTGCGATCATACGAGTCATGTTTCCCAACTTGTTTAGTGACTCCTCAGCTGTGAATTCTGCGTCATACGATTTACATACGCTATTTTAAATGTAGCTCCTGCCATGTATACATGGTTTGTCTAAATTTGACATCATTTTGTTACTGACAAGGAAGAGTAGATTGTGCAACACAACACATCCCTGCCGTACTTCTTGTTCTGCTGGCTTGAAATAGGCCACGCTTTTTTCCTTCTGTAAACTTCTGCATGCCTCAAATAGATATTATTGATCATTGCGTTATGGGTTACGTAAGAGGTAATGGGGTTAAGCGTGCTAGAGAAATAACAAGTTTTCCTCATGGTACATGTTTAGCAGAAGTAAATATGAGAGAATTTGTTTGACGTAAAATGAGTGCATCGCGCCAGGTAATATAAAAACAACCTAGCTATTGCCCGACTGAGTGCAAGTTGGAAAAGAGATTCTGGGGAGTGAGGACAGTTGTGAGTTAAGCTCACATAGAGGACATAATTTATATGAAGTTTTCGAAGAGTAACAGTTATTAGCTGAGCTTTCATGTAGGAATGAGTAAAAAGAGTATAATTTAACTAACCACACAACAGTTCTTTAACTACAACAATTTTTTAGTGTACGGTTATCTATGACATTTTTTGCCTTGATAGCCTGTGTCCTGAATTTATACTATAAGATTCCCAGGGTTCCGTCCTTGCGTAAGCGCTTCATAAAGTTGATAATGAGTAACGATTGTTTCTGAGAGGTTTATACCTACATGATCATACGACTGTCCATGTGTTTTGTTGTCTGTCTTGGCAAAAGCTGAAATCACAGGAAACTGACGACGTCTAAAGATGACAGGAAGGCTAGTATAGGTTGGCTCTAAACTGATGCGTGGGAGTAAAATCTTCTCATCTTTAATTACCGCTATGACGATTTTTTATTTATTTATGTATTTTGTGTAAAAAAAAAAAATAAATAAATAAAAAAATTCTGTTCCGCGTCTCAAGTTTTAACAGAATGTTAAAGTTATAATTTAAAAAAAAATTAAATATGAGAAGGTACTGGGTGGCTCTTTTATATGAAATTTAATTTTCAAACTTCTCCATTTCTTGACAAGTTACTTTTAATGAAATCTATGGCATCCAAATGAAGTTGATTATTGGCCTCTGTATGGGATGATTATAACGGACACAAGAGATTATGTTCACTCAAAGCACAGCGCGCCGTTTCTGTATTTTCCCGAAAATTGGTAATATGAAGATTGCAAGTGAACGTCGCGAGATTCTTAACAGTTTGTATGAGGTCATTAAGGTCAGAGGCTACATTCTGTTTTCACATAGTTGAGAAACCTCAGAGCTATTGCGTGTGGTGCCATCGCCCATTAAAACTGGTTCTTTTTCTTCATTGGTCATTGACCGCTGACTGGCAAAGCAATCAGTGACCATCACGCCTGGTGGCGTCTTGTATGGTAGTAACAAACTGTCTCCACTTTGGTCATTGACCGCTGACTGGCATAGCAATCAGTGACCATCACGCCTGGTGGCGTCTTGTATGGTAGTAACAAACTGTCTCCACTTTGGTCATTGACCGCTGACTGGCAAAGCAATCAGTGACCATCACGCCTGGTGGCGTCTTGTATGGTAGTAACAAACTGTCTCCACTATGCTCTGTCTGCAGCCATCCTTCTTGTGATGCCCCAGCTCTGGTTCATGCTATACATTTCTGCCTCCACCAGGTGGCTTTTGGTCGGCCTCGCTTTCGCTTTCCTTCTGGAGTCTATGGCACGGCAGTTCTGGTGATGGTGTCTGGGTCTGTTCTAAAGATGTGGCCAACCCGACTCCAGCGTCTACCCGCTATGATGGTGTCTGGGTCTGTTCTAAAGATGTGGCCAACCCGACTCCAGCGTCTACCCGCTATGATGGTGTCTGGGTCTGTTCTAAAGATGTGGCCAACCCGACTCCAGCGTCTACCCGCTATGATGGTGTCTGGGTCTGTTCTAAAGATGTGGCCAACCCGACTCCAGCGTCTACCCGCTATGATGGTGTCTGGATCTGTTCTAAAGATGTGGCCAACCCGACTCCAGCGTCTACCCGCTATGATGGTGTCTGTGTCTGTTCTAAAGATGTGGCCAACCCGACTCCAGCGTCTACCCGCTTTGGTAGTACGCAAGTCTTCTTGGTGGCTTCGATTTCACAGTTCTTGGTTGATGATGGTGCTGGCCAGAAAATTCGAAGAATTTTCCTTAGGCAGGTTGTGTGTTAACGAGGAGAGGTTTGAACATTTCCTTTTCTGTTACTCTCCGGCATTCTGCGCCATACAGGAAGTACAGAAATTACGCAGCTCTCGTATTTTTTTTTTGTTTTAATTGAATGTTTACACTCTACTGTGAAGATTTCCAGATGTTATTTAAATTGGCGAAGGCTGTTCTGGCTTTAGTCATTGGGTTGCTGATGCCTTTGCTTATCCGCCAACTGGTTACGACAGCAATTTATCACTTTCCACGCAGCGAGGTAAATGTAGAGAATTTATAACATGTGAGTGATACAAGAAGCAGTAGATCTTAGTGAGAAATAAAGATTGTATTCGTCTTCTACACAACAACAACCTGTAAACACTTGAAACATAAATACAGTTGTTATACACTTCTATTCGATCACTGAGCTTTGTTGGAGTTATGTATTACTAGCAATAACCCGTCAAAATTGACAGATTTTTAATTGCAGCCATCTTATTATTTTGATCCATAATAATAAGTCTGCAATACTGTAAATTAAAATTTTGTCTTGAAGAAACAATCAAAAACTTACATTTTAAGGTTATTTTTAAGAAAAGCATGAGTTAAATCCGTTTCCCGAATGAAACTGGACAGAATAGTATCTTGATAGTCTGTTGATTTAATCTGCATCTTCGCACCTTCCTGTCTCCAGATCATGTACTGTTTATCAATCGTGTTGTTGGCTTCTTTCCATAATCAAACTGTTCATGCACACCGTCATTTGCGCACTTTTCTATTTTCGGGAGAGTACATATAAGGGAAACAATACAATTATTGTCCAACTTTTAACCACAGTTGCACCCCTTAGCTGTGGTTAAAAGTTAATGTACTCTCTCGAAAAAACAAAAGTGCGCAAATGACGGTGTGCATGATGTGACCGACCGACCGACGTACTTACGGCGGGAATTATGGTATTGGATTATGATTCCCGCGAGTAGTTCCTGGGGGTCTCTGAAGAGACAGAGAAAGAATAGGACTGCTGCATCCTCAGTCATGTCGTAAAAGGCAACTAATATGAGGTTGTGAATGGAGTTGGCTACCTCATGTAAAACAAATGACCAAACACACCACCACTACAAGCAGCATGTAGTTGCATGGTGTAGGTTTCCTACACAGGGGACCAGCCCAAGTGATGGTTTCATGCTCTGTAAGGAGCACAAAGTAAAACGATGATAATGATGATAATGATGATAATAATGATGATGATGGTGATAATAATGATAATAATGATTATGATGATGATAATAATGATGATAATGGTGATAATAATGAGGATGATAATGGTGATAATGGTGATAATAATGATGATGATGATGATGATAATGGTGATAATAATGATAATAAAGATGATGATGATAATGATGATAATGGTGATAATAATGATGATGATGATAATGATGATAATGGTGATAATAATAATAATGATGATGATGATGATGATAATGATGATAATGGTGATAATAATAATAATGATGATGATGATGATAATGATGATAATGATGATGATAATGATGGTGATGATAATGATGGTGATGATAATGATGATGATAATGCTGATAATGGTGATAATAATGATAATGGTGATAATGGTGATAATAATGATGATGATGATAATGATGATAATGGTGATAATAATGATGATGATGATGATGATGATGATGATGATGATGATGATGATAATGGTGTTAATAATGATTATAATGATGATGATAATCATAATGGTGATAATAATAATGATGACGATGATGATAATGATGATAATGATGATAATGGTGATGATAATAATGATGGTGATGATAATGATGACGATAATGATGATAATGGTGATAATAATGATAATAATGATGATGATAATGATGATAATGATGATAATGATGATAATGATGATGATGATGATGATGATGATGATGATAATGATGATGATGATGATGATGATGATGATGATGATGATGATGATGATGATGATGATGATGATGATGATGATGATGATGATGATGATGATGATGATGATGATGATATAAATATGAACAGTGTTTACTTTCCAGTAAAGATTTATCAGTAGATTCTTCCAAATGCTGTATTTATTTATTTATTATTATTATTTTATTTTTTTTCTTGCCTACTCAGTTGTAATTTTTTATTGCTGTTTTTGTGACATACTGTTGTGAGGGGTCGTCCACATATTACATCAGGCAATTATTGCCATTTTCAACTCCCCCTGCCCGTCACATTTCGTCAAATAAAGTCAGACCCCCCATGTGACGTCACAAATCTTTTATCAGCCCCCCCCCCCACCCCCGCGCCCCCTTTTTAAAACGCATTTTTTAATACTGAAAAGAAAGAATGTAATCTAGTGTCAATTAGTTAACTAGTGCAGGCCAAATAATAATATTTGAAGTAAAATAGGTGTTGAATTAATCAGGCTTGTACATAGACTGCCCTAGCTAGGATCTATAAGATGTTGATTTTATTAAACATTTTGGCTTAATTTAATTTCAAACAATAATAAATTAATTAAATGTAAAGTAAACATATCAATAAGTGCAATTGTTACTTATGATAAAGTTTCATCAAATAATGTTCAATGTGAGAGCAAATCCACAAAAACGACACTGTTTAAAAACTGAAGTTGTTATCGATAAATAATTTCTCTTCGTTATTATTATCCCATGGCACAGTAAGATGCTTCTCCATAGAAGGAATTAGAAATATATTTGCTTCCAGATTAATATCGTTTACTGAAAAGTTGTGTATTATATTAATAAGGGGAAAATATCATTTTAAAAAACCATTTAAATTAGTTAAAGGGTTATAACAATTATTCGATATATCACCTGAGATTATAATATTAATATAACTCGTCTACGAGGGAGTAATAATATAATTCGTCTACGAGGGAGTAATAATATAACTGGTCTACGAGGGAGTAATAATATAACTCGTCTACGAGGGAGTAATAATGTAACTCGTCTACGAGGGAGTAATAATATAACTCGTCTACGAGGGAATGAGGTATCTGAGGAAAGTGGTTGAAGTAACAAGAAGAGACATGGTCCGCAACCAGACGATCCGTCAAGGCCTAAAATCTCATCCGCTGCAGACCCAAATAGAACAGTCCCAACTAAGATGGTTTGGCCATGTTTGCAGAATGGGAGAAGATCGGCTACCACGACAAGCATGGGAAACAAAGAGCCAGGGATCCAGACCTCCAGGACGACCCAGAGTCCGCTGGGAGGACAACATTAGACAATCTTTGAAGGACCGAGGACTAGAATGGAACCAGGCCAGGAAGAAGACAGCTGATAGAATGGTCTGGCGCTCTCTCTTCCAAACCTCTACACCTCACGGTAGAAGGGGAACGACTAAGTAAGTAAGTAAGTAAGTAAGTCTACGAGGGAGTAATAATATAACTCCTCTACGAGGGAGTTGTTTACTATTGCGGATAAAAGTAGACTTTAAGAATGAAGAGCGTGCTGTTGGCAGAGGTGGTTAGTGCGCTAGCCTCTTGCGGCACAGGTACCCGGTCGATTTAGGGAAGACAGAGGCAGCGAAGTGTGGAGTTGGGCACCACCTCTCGAAGCTGGACCTAGTAAAGTGAAGTGCTGCCTTTTGATGTCTGCTAAATTTAGAAACAAGGAAAACATGAGATGCTCGCATGAGATGTACACAATTTGTGAAACTCGTCAGACCTTATGATGGGAGTTGACTGGGGTAGAGGGATACCGGAGGTATCCTCTGGTTGGAGAAGGAAAGAGAGAGAGAGAGAGAGAGAGAGAGAGAGAGAGAGAGAGAGAGAGAGAGAGAGAGAGAGAGAGCGAGAGAGAGAGAGAGAGAGAGAGAGAGAGAGAGAGAGAGAGAGAGAGAGAGAGAGAGAGAGAGAGAGAGAAAGTTATAAATTGAGGGATGGAGGGAGGGAGAATGGGTGAGACGGTTGTATGGAGCTCGTGTGAGCTGCTGGTACTCGCACGATGATATGGTTTGCTTTCTGTCGCGCGTGCGAACACCCGGCATGAACATTTCCAAGTCTCGCGCGGTAGAAAGAGGCTGCCTCATCCATCTCGTCTGAGCACTCACTGAGGCTTGGATACGTCACGTTTAGAGATACCCGTGTCTGAATAGCCTCCTCCTCTTCGCGCGCTCTCTGCCGCGCGATCGGGTGACTTTGAACTGACATAGAAGGAAAGAGTACAGGAAGTTGGAAGCTGAGAGAACTGGAGGGAGCGTTGCCAGATGATGCTAGAGACAAGTAAGCTTGGAAACTGGCCTAGTGTGTCGTTGTAAATGCTGATAACACAGGTGCTGAGTGAATGTTGGGGGAGCTGTGCACATCTCAGGCATACCTGCTACTCAAGGTTTGGAGCTGTATTTCTATTACAAATAGGTCGTGTTTCTCAGTCCACGTTAAACCAATTTTGTTTCATTTTTTCTAATGATATTTGTTAACATTATTAGTTTACTGACATTTTAAGTTACGTTCTCGAACAGGCCTAATAAATGTTACCCGATGAAACACATAGGAAAGATCGATATTTGTGACCTTATTTTCATAGGATGGAAATTAATTCGGATGTGTTTGCAACGTAACATGTATTATCTTGTCCTTATGTTGAGCAGTTTTCGCGTTAATCAGTTTAATTAATTCACATATTTGTATTATCTTGGATGCAGCTGAATATACGTCATTATGGCTGACATCCAGAGAGCTAGATAGGGTGTCCCGGATGGGTTAGTTTTTAGTTTAAGTAAACTTAGTACCGTCTTTACATTTGTGCCTGATCATTCTATACATTTGTGCCTGATCATTTTATCTCGTACATTCACAATGGTTCTGCTACATTAATGATTTTATAACCACCCCAATGTATGCACTAGTAGGCTCCATAATACATAATTCCATACTGTACTTCTAATAACAGCGGATGTTTAGTTGGTGAAGTTATGCTCCAGTCACTTCAAAAAAGGTGTCAGTAATACTCGTAAGCACTTATGGAACTGCGAGATCATTGGTTTTTTTTTCTTTTTTCTTTTAAAAGTACTTGTTATAATGACCAATAGAAATGCTTAACCACGAAGTGCAGTAAAGTGTAGCACATAGGCATATCGCCAGTCACTCATAATTACAATACCAACAACAGGACATTCACAGCTACGCCGACATGAACTAATTACAATTCTAACCAGCTATTCAAGCCAAATCATGTTTAAAGCCATTCTCACAGATTAACTCTTCAATTAGACACATGTCTCTGAAGAATAAGCGGATTTTCGAATAGTAAGAGCTACAAAATCAATTGTCACTCTCAAATTGTTGTGCGAGATGTATCCACTACATCAGCAACATCTGTAACACATCTTTGTGGGCTTTTGGAAGACCTTGACACAGTTTGGCTAGAGGCGTTTTAGGCCAGGATGAGGAAATGCAGCTTTAACCAGAAACTCAGACTTTTGAACAATCTGTGCTAAGGGCTCAGAGCACTTTTAATTACAGGCACACTAGAAGAATTGTTCCACACAACCGGTGGAGTCCGACAGGGATGACATCTCTTACCTTCATAGTTCAATATCTTTCCGGAGCGCATAATGTTAGACGCACTAGAAAACCACATATGCACAGTTAGTGCTGGAGGTCGACCAATCACCAAATGGAGATTTGCCAAAGATGTATATGGTCTAGCTGGAAGCTTGTCAACTTTATTACCTATGTTACACAACTGCCAAAAAAAAAAAAAAAACCAGCTGGAGATCAATGCGAAAAGAAAAAAAAAAAAACCCACCACATCGATGACCAATATTATACAAGGAATTCAAGAAAATATCATAAGTGGGCGTGAGCTGAAAACCTTGTCCCAGTTTAAATAGCTTGGGGCAATCACAAATGATGAAAGACTCAGAACAGAAATACTAGCAAAATCAGAACAAACAGTCGCAGCACTGGCAAAACTTAGATCAATACGGAAATCGAAACCTGACTCTATTTAAGACTTCTGCACTCTCGTAGTTTCTACGTATACACATACATGAGAACCGTGTCACGAATTGCCTCCCCTTAGCTCTGCAGTAGTGGTCCACCAGTGGCCAACACTCAAGAGTATCTAATATGGGTCTTCAAAGATGTCTACCTTCGCACAAGATTACTCTTGGCAGAGTTGTAGATAGAAGGATAATGATGCTTCTATCTCAAGGCAGTGTTCTCAAAATGTTTTCCGAAGTCAAGAACAGTGCTGCATAGGGCAGAGCACTATTAACTTATATCTGATCCGTCGCATTTCGTGAAGAATTAAGAAATGGTTTTAGCCCGTTCAAGCCCTCTGCTGGTGTAAATCCAGCGAAATTCTTTTATAAGTATTTGCTCTATAGATGCAAATATATGTCTAGATGTATACATTTTAAAGAGTCTTGCTCATACGTTTGCTTTCATACCTATAATAACTGAATCAACAATGATTGTTTTGTTTTAAAATAACATCTGAAAATTTAATTGTCGTAGATTTTTGATAGGAGAATTAAGACTTGGGTTGGTCCCTTCTGAATAGATTAGAATAAATGATAGCCACAGTGAGAGATAATAGTAGAAATAGACTTCCACGAATGGGATGGTAGACTGTGATAGAGGCTGTCTCTGAAATCGAGAAATATTCTCTCTTTCACCTATCTTCTACGACAGATTTAGAGGAGTCAGATAGTCTAAACACATCTATATATATATTACATATATAGTCTATCCACTCACGTGCACCCACATACAAGACGACAGTTAGACGTACAGACGTGGGAAAACTATAATAGATGATTATATAGATATTCTAGAACGAGCTGACCAACACGCTGATTAAGTTTAAGGGCAGTTTTAATTATCATCTAAAATCCCATCACAACACATAAACTTACATCAAAGCATATACAAATAGTCATAAAGATCAAGGAATTTCTACAAGAAATGATAGACCCACAGTTATGATCTTCCCTCGATGTTTAGCCCACAGTCCCGTTAGGACAACGATGATAGATACATATGATTTGGGTCTAATATTTTCCCCTTTTGAAGGTATGAACTGACTTTGATAGCAGTATCTATTCTAAGGAAAAATATAGTTTAGCAACAAAATCTTGCATAAGGAAAGTTACAAAGTGAGTGAATCAAACGAAGAACATCCTTCAGTCTACTTTCACTCGGTTCTTTCATCAGGGCCCTGACTCACACAACCTTACCTACAATCGTGCGGTTGTTCGCCGTCTGGCGCAAGCCTTAGTGTACACTTCGTTTAATCTGTCTATCTGTGGATGAAGCGGATACCCAGCTCTGCAGATATTGGTTTCATTCACCGTGTCCGGGGAGCGTCCTCTTCAGGCGATCGTTCTTTCTTTACAGATTTAAGTTAATGTCACTTATTCACGAGGTAAGAGTTAGGGTTTCAGCGGGCACACAGTGTCAGAACACGAGGTTTCCCTTAATTAGGAAGATGACCGGTGGACAACTTCTCTCAACAGATAATCTTGGTTCACCACACACTTGGTCAGATAATGTCGGAAAAATTAATGTTTATTTTTACTTTCTTCAGCAATTTTTCTCGCCACAAGGCAGCATGTACATTAGAGTTTGTGAGGAAATATGATCTGGCTCAAAGGCCCAGTATAAGCATTTATTCTTTAAAAAAACCCGTTAGTGGGATTGGTATTCTGTCTATCTCTGAAGGCACACGCCCTGTCAGACAGGTGTTACTTGAAAAAACCACGTGGTTAAAGATATAAAATGTTTATGTTTCTCACAGGTTTGTCTCTGTACAAAACGCCGGCAAAGTTTGGGTTACCCCAGTATTCACTGAATAAAGAAAAAACACATATGAAATATTTTACATATTATGTACTCAATATAACTTACATTTTGAACTGCAGGCGTAGAGCTTGGCTTGACGTTTAAACTTTCCCGTGAAATAAGTTATATATAAAAATCAATCATCATGAATTAGGAATACATACGTATTCCGTCAACACTCATGAGGCATCTAGCATTTATAAGTTAGTTTAGAAAAATTATTCTCGTCTGATTAATTAGCAGTTAAATTAAATTCATTATAGCTACATGATTTTAAGCTAGAAATTATAATTTATTCTGTTTTACCACTGTAACTCGTCGACTAGAGAATATAACAGACTTATAAATTAATCACTCTGCACAAAAGAAACTAGTGGGATAAAATAGGCGGTTTAACACTTAATCACTCGCAAAATCTAGATATATTAAATATAATATTTACCTCAACACAGAACTACGGTATCACAACGAAACTAAGAGGTTCACTTATAAGTTTAAGTATCTAGAACGAAGTGACTACGTCTACTGCAAATGGAGAATATATATAAGATTGTCTTCACTGAGACTTGGGTGAGAATTTAGAAAAATTGTCCTTTTGCTGTTTCCTTTAATAAGAACGTAGCTCGTCTAAGTGAGTCCTGCAGCCGTGGTTTCGTCAATTTTTTTGTGATGAGGGCACTTCTCCACACAACTCGTCCAATGTAGGAGGTTAGGGTTGAATCCCTGCTCTTGACTCACAACTAGTGGCGTAGAAACGTTAGTCTTGCAGCTTCGTACCATGAACTTTAGACAAAATAGAAAGAACAAATGCCTCTGGGTTGGAAGATTCACAGACGCATTGTCTCGCTGTCCACCCACCAATGTTAGCCTCTCTGAATAATTAGACCTTTCGAGTATACACAGCGTAACTCAAGGAAGATGATTAGAAATCATCATTATTGTTCTGGTATTAAACGGGGAAATTATGTGCTTGGATAACGCGAATGCAAGATTTGCCTGAATTACAATTAAAAAGGTACATATATGTCACAAAATGATACTATGCACATGGGATGCACTCATCACTGGAGTGATTCGAAGTCTGGGGTCACCTCTGCTGTCGGTTTTCTGTACGACTAGCTAGATTGTATTTTCATTTCTCAGTTCAAGTCCCAGAGGGTACTTCCGGCAAACTTGCAAATGAAAGCCAAAGTCTATTCCGGCTCTCCAATTAAACGAATGTTAAGGACCGAAGACGCAGCAAAAGAGATGAATGCAGTCAGTTACTCATAGCTTGACTGCTTGCGTCAGGGTAAGCGAACCAGAGCTGACCAAGACCCTATTCCACCTCCAAGTGGTGGTCCTGGAAACATGCTGCATCACTGCAGTCTGGCCGAGAGAGTAGCGATCAAAGACGGAAGGCAAACCCGGTCCCAAAAAATGCCGTGCGGAAGTCGGCTGTGTCGGGCCGAAAGACGCAAATATCGCAACTTCGCTGTAAACAGACACAACGCAACCAACGTCCTTTTCAGGACGAACAAGGAAGAAGAAGAAACCAATGGTAAGCTCTTTAGAACTATGTGGGTTGGGGTGTTAAATCATTACTATCTGTCGTAGATTTCCGATAGGAGAATTAAGACTAGGTTTGGTCCCTTCTGAATAGGTTTGAATAGGTGATAGACTCAGTGAGAGTTAGTGAAAGGTAATAGAATTTCCACACACGTGAGATGATAGATTTTGATATAGTGGCTGTCTCTGAAAGCGAAAAGAATTCTTCTCTCTCTCACCTATCTTCTACAACAGTTGTTACAGCGTCAGACAGACTACACCAATATACATATTACGTATATTTCTATCACTCACAGGCACGCACATACACGTGACGACAGGTAAACACACAGACGTGGGAAAACTATAACAATGATATATATATTATCTAGAACGAGCTGACCAAACACGATTATTAAGTTCAAGAGCGATTTTAATATCAGGAAAAATCGGCTCACAACATCAAAGAAAGTACATCAAGGAAAATACATATACACATAGTCATAAAAAATCAAGGAAATGTTGCAAGGATGATAGCCCCGTTATAGTGTTAACTCTAGGTTTAGCCCGGCCCCGTTAAGAGAACAGATGATGGCGCCCGAGTCACAGATACATAGGGTTTGAGTCTAAGAGTTTTTCTTTGTTTTATCTCGTAATTATATGCACAGAGTTTGAAAAAAATCTGATTTAACCTAAGACAAAAACACAAGAACTCTAGCCTTAGCAACAAATTATGCAGATTGAAAAAAAAATTAGGACAGCAACAGGGTGTCAAAGATATAATAGTGAAAATATCACTCAAACCCGCGTACACTCATTCATTCCGCCATGGCTTCTCATTCAGGTACTCACGACTTTGCTCGCTGCCTCTTGGAACACATTGATTTTAGATTTTCACACAGACTCAAAAAATGCAGTCTTCTGCCAAGAAGTCCCCAGTTCCAAAAGACGTATTTAACTTGGAGTCTCCGGGAACGACTACTTGGGTATGCAAATTTGTTCAAATGTCTGATTAAGTCACCTAACAATTATTCCAGGCGCGGGAGTTAGCAGAGCACAGTGTCAATAGCGTAGGTTTCTAAAAAATGATGAATGTCAGGTCGGTGCCTTCCCTCAGTATAGGATTCACTTTAGTCACACCACAGATTTGTCCACAAGATATAATCTAGTCGGGAAATGATTGTTAATATTCACGCCACCAGGCAGCAAATTATATAGAGTTTCTAGAAGAAATTAAGTGCTGGCTCCAAGGTCCAGTATTTATCATTACAGTCTTTGAAAACCCGTTATAGGGATATTAGTATTTCTGTCTAACTTGCACCGTCAGATCAGTGTTACTTGAGAAAACCCACGTGGTTCAAAATAAGGACTGTCTATTTCTTCACAAGTATGGAAACTACTACTAGGTGCTGGTAAAGTTAGGGTCACCCCAAAACTTTCACTGTGTGGAGGAAAAATAACACATATAATATAATAAACAGAATCTGTACTGGTTAAAACTTACATTTAAACTTGCAAGCAGAGAGCTTTGCTTATCATTTAAACTTCCCGTGACGTAAGTTATATTTAAAAATCAGCAATCCTCATAAATTAGGAACACGTGCGTATTCCGTCACCATTCATGAGGCTGGATTCTAGAGTTTATACGTTAGTTTAGAAAAATACACTCGACTGAGTATTAGCAGTTAAATTAAATTTATAAATAGCTACAATTGCCGTTATAAGCTAGAAATTTTAATTTTTTCTGCTTTCCACTGAATGCTTCCCTAGAAAATATAATAGCCTACCACTTTATTTCTCTTCTGCGCTAAAGAAATAGATTAAAATGAATTAAGCGATTTAACACTTTAACACTCACAAAATCTATATATCTATCATATTAATTACCTCAACCACAGAATTACAGGTAGTCGCACAACTTAAGAATAAAAATGCTGAAAATATTTCTGGAAGTCTAGAAGTTCGACAAATTGCCGAAACAAACTGAGATCTTCGCTAACAGCTATTCTGTTTTCGAGCGACCTATCTACTGTGGAGTCTATGAGCGAGAATGAAATTAAAGTTTCAAACTTGACCAATATCTTAAAATCAGACAAAGGGCCCAAACTTATTTCGCCAAGCGAAATTATCTCCCCTACTCCCAACATTTACGTCCGCTTAACGCGTGTCGTAACTGTCACCTACTGACCACGATGTACGCGTGTCAGTTTCAAATCCCAGACAGCCTGACTCCATTGCAGGGCAGTTTTCACACTACAGCTGACCATGGCCCAAGTGAGCGCCGTGTCAGTTTGGGATTTTCCAGACAAATGTCTGGATACTGACCGGTGCAGATGTAAAGTATCACACCTCACCGGGACTAATGCCGAGAAGAAGCTCGCGCGCTCGGTGAGAATGTAGACGATTTGCTACGTCCTATGTTCAGCGAACCGACTTATCACGCCTTCTGACGCCCTGCAGCCCTGACATCTACGTAATATCGTCCTAGCGCGATTCTCAGTTTAAGAGAAAGGAAAACAGGTAAAGTTTGCGAATTATATGAAAATAATATTCGCAAAACGAATGGATGAAAAATACACAGGAAAAAAAAAATACAGAGATAATAAAAGAGAGAATTTATGTGAAAGAATAGGAAGAAGATGTAGGAAATTAAATGAATATAAACCCTACGTGACAGAGCCTCCCCCCTTTAAGATATGGAAGCACTCCATGTCTACGTTATGGAGTTTAATTTCCTATAACCGTAGCTTCGGGGTGTCTGTCTTCTTCCCTCTCATCTTCCCCCTCCATCTCTGTCCAATTCCTACTCAAGTCCACTCCTCAAAGTTTCCTTCCCCTGGAATGTCTCATATGCGCGCTTGAAAGAGCGTCGCCGCTTCTGACATTTTTGAAAGATTTCCTGTGATAGCGGTGGAATATCCCTGCCACTATCGTCATCTTCGTCAGTTTTGGCGATCGTCAGGAGATGGTCGGAGGTTGGCACTGGTTTTTCCAAGTATCTCTTTAAGAGATTTAAATGGAAAACCTTCTCCTTTCCTTCAATAGAGATCTGGTAGTTAGCCTTAGAAATCTTTTTCAGGACGGTAAACGGCCCTTGCCATCCGATCTTCAGTTGGTTGTTCTCGGTAGGGAGTAACACCAAAACTTTCTCTCCTGCTTCCAGTTCTCTCTCTTCCGCGACTTTCCTGTATCGGTTAGCGTGCTTGGTGCGTGCTCGCTTAAAGTTAGTCGTTGCTAGGTCCCACCCTAGTTTCAACCGTTCCTTTAAAACCGACACATATTTACTGGCTGAGACAACTGTCTCATCAGCCTTCTCGTCTGTCAGAGACTGAAGTAAGGCTTCAAGCGGGCCCTTAATGGGTCTGCCGAATAAGAGTGTAGCTGGCGGAAATCCTGTGGAAGTATGAGGAGATTCTCTGTAGCCAAATAATGCTGCAGGAATACAGAGATCCCAATCTTCAGGTTTCACTTGTGCCAGCTTACTTAGCATCATGGTGAGGTTTCCATTAGCACGTTCCACGAGCCCATTTCCGGCCGGAGTATATGGCTTAGTGTGGATGTGCTGGGTCCTCAAGATCTTAACGATCTCATCCATCAACAGGTTTCGGTATGGAGATCCATTATCCGTCAACACTTGCTGAGGGAATCCCAACCGAGTGAAAATCTGCACGAGGGCTTCTGCGACATGCTTGGCATCTGCGCATGTTAGCGGGATAGCTTCTGCCCATAAAGTGCATGTATCGACTAAGGTCAGGATGAACCTGTTCCTTCTTTTAGTCCTTTCGAAAGGCCCTAAAATGTCGATCACAACCCGTTCGAATGGTGTTCCCATTATTGGCATTTCACCCATGTGGACTGGGGGTGTCCGTTGCTTGGGTGGTACACGTTGGCACTGGGCACAGGATTTGACATATCTGATAATATCAGTATTTACTCCTGGCCACCAATAATGAGTGGTTATACGTTGGTTTGTGGCGTTCTGTCCCATATGTCCGCTAAAGGGAAGAGAGTGCCCCATTTCTAGGATTTGGCTTCTGTACTGTTTCGGTACTAGGAGCTGGTTGTAACCTTGGTCAGGCTTGCCCGTTCTCCGATAAAGTACGCCATCCTCAGAAAAAATGTCCCCGTGCTGTTTGGGTTCCTTAGCCATGGGCAGTTTCCTAAAGCAGGGTGCCAAAGTAGGGTCCTTGTATTGCGCTTCTTTAAGTTCCATAGGTAACAAATTAGGCGCAGGCTCCCGTTCCTTCTTGGTTTGCCCTCTTGTAGTTACTGCTGCCACAATCGGCTCTTCCGGTTTCCCAATACACACGTATCTCCCGCCAAGTATGACTGGGTAGATGGGATCATCCATAACAGCCGCTTTGATCACACCTCTGACAAAGTCAGAGTGTATCTCCACCAATGCGATGGGAAGCGCTGTAGGTGCATCACTCTTACGAACTCCACAAAGTTTGACGGTCTCTCCTGTCTCTTGACCGGGTTTAACCAGGTTTCTGGCAACAATGCAATCGTAAGAAAGCCCCGTGTCAAATAAGCAAGAAGTTTGAGAACCGTTCAAAGTAACAGTACCTCGCGTTGAGGGTCTATCCCCAACAGGTTGGGAATCACTGTCAATAATTCCGCCTTGCGAGACTGTCAATAAGCATCCGATGCGTTTCGGCTCGGTGTGCTCGGTCTGATCATATGTCCCGTGCTCAGGGGTTCTCCCTTTGCCACCTTGTCCTTTCTGGCTACGCTGCCATGTAGGGCGGTCGGGTTGATCAGACTGTTTGGGGTGGTTGGGGTACTTGTTCTTGTAGAACTTGGATTTTTCAGGAGGGGGGTTTTGAGGTCCAGTTTCTCTGTGGTTATTTTGGTTAGAAGCCTGAGAAGATTGCTCTAGGTTATGTTTTCGAAAATGCTCCTCTGTCGGTTTCCGCTTTGTGGCCGGTAGTTCAGCCAGCGCATTGTGATAACGCTCAGACTTTTCCAAAATGTCTTCAAGTTTTTCTGCCCCCTGCTCAGCGAGAAATCTCCGGGTATCAGCAGACAAAGTGTTCTTTATTTGTTCAGTTAGAACAAGTTCCTCAAGACCTTCATAGGTAGAGGGGAGCTGCGAAAGCTCAAGGCACTTTGTTAGATATCCCTTAAGACGAGATGAGAACTGGTGAAAAGTTTCAGAATTCTCTTTCCGGCTGTTGCGAAACAGTTGCAAAAACTTGCGAGCGTTCATTTCAAAGCGCTCCAGTAACGCTTTCTTCAACACATCGTAGTCGTCTTGTTGGCTACTTTCCAGCTTAGAATAAACATCATAAGCAGAACCTTTTAGGGCCTGGGAAAGTTTCATATTCCAACGCGACCTCTCTAACCCGTACAGAGTTGCAATTTTCTCAAATTTTTCTAACCATGTGTCAATCTTCTCATTTGGACAAGGAAAAGATTCAAGAGTGAAAGACATAGCATTTAGTTGAAGAGATTGAGTGTTAGCAGGGTCAGTTAAGGAAGAATGAGGAGAAGACTCTCCATTGCTGGAGGTAGAGGCAGCACCACGACTTTGGAACTCTAGAGTTTTAAGAGCCAACTCATGCTGTCTCTGTTCCCTCTCCTTCTCATGCTGTCTCTCCTCCTCTCCTTCTCATGCTGTCTCTCCTCCCTCTCTTCTCATGCTGTCTCTCTTCTCCTTCTCTCTTTCCTCATGCTGCATCCTGCGAATTTCCATTTCCTCGTCCATTTTCTTCTGCTGTAAAGCTTCTTCTTCTTTCCTCTCCGCATCATATCTCTCAAGTTCGTCTCTGACAAAAGCTTTCGCTTCCTCTCCTTCCAGTCCCTCCTCTCTCGCTTCGTCCCTGAGAAGTTGTCTAAGCTTTGCCCTCTCGGCCATATTATGTCAGTGACTGAGACTAGTGGAGAAAGAAAATAGGAAAAAGGATACACTGGTTCCTACCACTTACGAGAAAAAAAATTACCAAAAATCAAAAGATGATATCCTTAACCCTGGGATACCTCCTCCAAAATAAAATCTAACTATCGCTGCTATTATCGGCAATAAAGCACTCAATGCAAAACACGACTACGCCAAATAAATGGTAGTTAAGATTACAACTGAAAAATAAGTTGCTACAGTGGAAAAGCAAAAGAATATTGCAAAAATTAAAGAGAAAAATAATCCCTTAATTTTTAAAAATCCACTATAAGTTCGCCCCTGAAGTCAGATCGGGTAAGGGAGGGAATTAATCTGGACAATAAAGTCCGAAACACACTCCTTAACATAGTTCAAACGCCGTTCTGCCTCAGTACCCAGTGAATGTTATACACTCACCACTTTACCAGCATTTAGTATTACAATCAGCAGTTAACATATATCCCGACAAATCAACCTGTAACCAAAATGTATATTATTCAAAGATGCTGTGGAAAAAAAAACTTATTAGTTTGCGTGGTCAGCACGCCCGTAAACAGATCGCTAGTCTAGGGGGTAATTTTTTTAAGATATAACAACTCACAAGACATCACACTCTTACTCTATATCAGAATACAGAATCTTAAGTTCAAAATCCAGATAGACGAGTCCACGTTTGTCGTACTCGTCTTCCTATTCTAAGTTCAAAGACCGGAAACGAGCCCTCATTTGTCGTAGATTTCCGATAGGAGAATTAAGACTAGGTTTGGTCCCTTCTGAATAGGTTTGAATAGGTGATAGACTCAGTGAGAGTTAGTGAAAGGTAATAGAATTTCCACACACGTGAGATGATAGATTTTGATATAGTGGCTGTCTCTGAAAGCGAAAAGAATTCTTCTCTCTCTCACCTATCTTCTACAACAGTTGTTACAGCGTCAGACAGACTACACCAATATACATATTACGTATATTTCTATCACTCACAGGCACGCACATACACGTGACGACAGGTAAACACACAGACGTGGGAAAACTATAACAATGATATATATATTATCTAGAACGAGCTGACCAAACACGATTATTAAGTTCAAGAGCGATTTTAATATCAGGAAAAATCGGCTCACAACATCAAAGAAAGTACATCAAGGAAAATACATATACACATAGTCATAAAAAATCAAGGAAATGTTGCAAGGATGATAGCCCCGTTATAGTGTTAACTCTAGGTTTAGCCCGGCCCCGTTAAGAGAACAGATGATGGCGCCCGAGTCACAGATACATAGGGTTTGAGTCTAAGAGTTTTTCTTTGTTTTATCTCGTAATTATATGCACAGAGTTTGAAAAAAATCTGATTTAACCTAAGACAAAAACACAAGAACTCTAGCCTTAGCAACAAATTATGCAGATTGAAAAAAAAAATTAGGACAGCAACAGGGTGTCAAAGATATAATAGTGAAAATATCACTCAAACCAGCGTACACTCATTCATTCCGCCATGGCTTCTCATACTGGTACTCACGACTTTGCTCGCTGCCTCTTGGAACACATTGATTTTAGATTTTCACACAGACTCAAAAAATGCAGTCTTCTGCCAAGAAGTCCCCAGTTCCAAAAGACGTATTTAACTTGGAGTCTCCGGGAACGACTACTTGGGTATGCAAATTTGTTCAAATGTCTGATTAAGTCACCTAACAATTATTCCAGGCGCGGGAGTTAGCAGAGCACAGTGTCAATAGCGTAGGTTTCTAAAAAATGATGAATGTCAGGTCGGTGCCTTCCCTCAGTATAGGATTCACTTTAGTCACACCACAGATTTGTCCACAAGATATAATCTAGTCGGGAAATGATTGTTAATATTCACGCCACCAGGCAGCAAATTATATAGAGTTTCTAGAAGAAATTAAGTGCTGGCTCCAAGGTCCAGTATTTATCATTACAGTCTTTGAAAACCCGTTATAGGGATATTAGTATTTCTGTCTAACTTGCACCGTCAGATCAGTGTTACTTGAGAAAACCCACGTGGTTCAAAATAAGGACTGTCTATTTCTTCACAAGTATGGAAACTACTACTAGGTGCTGGTAAAGTTAGGGTCACCCCAAAACTTTCACTGTGTGGAGGAAAAATAACACATATAATATAATAAACAGAATCTGTACTGGTTAAAACTTACATTTAAACTTGCAAGCAGAGAGCTTTGCTTATCATTTAAACTTCCCGTGACGTAAGTTATATTTAAAAATCAGCAATCCTCATAAATTAGGAACACGTGCGTATTCCGTCACCATTCATGAGGCTCGATTCTAGAGTTTATACGTTAGTTTAGAAAAATACACTCGACTGAGTATTAGCAGTTAAATTAAATTCATAAATAGCTACAATTGCCGTTATAAGCTAGAAATTTTAATTTTATTCTGCTTTCCACTGAATGCTTCCCTAGAAAATATAATAGCCTACCACTTTATTTCTCTTCTGCGCTAAAGAAATAGATTAAAATGAATTAAGCGATTTAACACTTTAACACTCACAAAATCTATATATCTATCATATTAATTACCTCAACCACAGAATTACAGGTAGTCGCACAACTTAAGAATAAAAATGCTGAAAATATTTCTGGAAGTCTAGAAGTTCGACAAATTGCCGAAACAAACTGAGATCTTCGCTAACAGCTATTCTGTTTTCGAGCGACCTATCTACTGTGGAGTCTATGAGCGAGAATGAAATTAAAGTTTCAAACTTGGCCAATATCTTAAAATCAGACAAAGGGCCCAAACTTATTTCGCCAAGCGAAATTATCTCCCCTACTCCCAACATTTACGTCCGCTTAACGCGTGTCGTAACTGTCACCTACTGACCACGATGTACGCGTGTCAGTTTCAAATCCCAGACAGCCTGACTCCATTGTAGGGCAGTTTTCACACTACAGCTGACCATGGCCCAAGTGAGCGCCGTGTCAGTTTGGGATTTTCCAGACAAATGTCTGGATACTGACCGGTGCAGATGTAAAGTATCACACCTCACCGGGACTAATGCCGAGAAGAAGCTCGCGCGCTCGGTGAGAATGTAGACGATTTGCTACGTCCTATGTTCAGCGAACCGACTTATCACGCCTTCTGACGCCCTGCAGCCCTGACATCTACGTAATATCGTCCTAGCGCGATTCTCAGTTTAAGAGAAAGGAAAACAGGTAAAGTTTGCGAATTATATGAAAATAATATTCGCAAAACGAATGGATGAAAAATACACAGGAGAAAAAAAAAATACAGAGATAATAAAAGAGAGAATTTATGTGAAAGAATAGGAAGAAGGTGTAGGAAATTAAATGAATATAAACCCTACGTGACACTATCCCACACGTGTTTTAAAATATCAATTTTAAAATTTAAACACGTGACCTCTTTCAAATATGTCAATAATACTTCCGGTTGTATTTGTACAAACTTACAAACACATCGGTGAACTTATTTCCTGGCTAATACCTTCCGCCCATGTTGTCTCCTCTGACAGGTTATCTGTACTATTTTTACAGAGATGGTCCAGCGGAAGTCATTACATATTATCATCTGTGTTTGCGTACACCTCCCAAACGGATTTCTTAGACGGCAAGTCTGGCTTGCTTTCCATCTATCGTGCGCGACCACCTTGTGTCAACAAGGATCGTCTCTATCAACGGTGGCTAGACTACTTAAGTGATAAAAGTATTATCTGCTGACCTATTAGCCTTGTAATACTACGATTCACATGGTGAAACATAAACAAGTCTAGGGAGTGGTCAGAACAAAAAATGTAAGTGCATAAAATATGCCAAATAACAGGACGATGAGGAAGGGAAATGAAAAAATAAGTTAATAATGCAGGAGAGAACGAAATTGATGAAAAGGGCACAACTGATTTCATCACAGTTATTCACCAATATTATTAGTTTTTCTCCCAACCCGCCTGGTGCTAGTACTTATTCTACTCTGACATTGTTAGATCGTATTGTCTTTCCTGTTGACACAGGTTTGATAGTGTTGGGACTTCTTCCTGAAATACTGATAGTCCTGCCTGATAATGCTTTAATCAATTCTCTACACGTTATTTGTATATGAGGAGGACTACAGTAAGACGGGGTAAAGCGGTAGCATAGATGAAAAAATAAAATAAAATAAACATAAAAATAAAGGCAGAAATTTTAATTCTAACATGTGACACATATCAGGGAGTGTTTTCTCTTATTTTTATGTTTTCCACTTAATTCTCATTTTCTTTCCCTTCTATTTTTTTTTTTTTTGGTCTGTCACCGACGAAGGTCTTGTGGCCGCAACGTAGGTTGTATCCTGTTCTTGTTCCTAGTAAGACGTAATACATTTTTTTTCACCCATTCTACACGTTACCGGCTCTTAAATTATTTGCTGTCTTGTGCCGTACGTGTTCATTGTCAGTGAATGTTACCTTAACTTGCTTGGCTTATTTCTTGATTTTCTTGTGAGAACATAAGAGTTTAATACACACAAACTCACACATGTGTGTTTATATATATATATATATATATATATATATATATATATATATATATATATATATATATATATATATATATATATATATATATATATATATATATATATATATATATATACAATATATATATATATATAATATATATATATATATATATATATATATATATATATATATATATATATATATATACAAGGGCATATATATATGTGTGTGTGTGTGTATAACGTTTAACCTTCGGTGAGGGATTGACATACAAATCAGATTACCCATATACTGTACTGTTCATGTCTGAATCATCTCACTGTCTTGCTTCCAAAAATCTAATTAGGAAACCCAAACCTCACCTCTCCCGCCCCCAACACCAACATTTCGGCTAATGTTGTGTGGCGCTGGTTTGCTTCTAGAACCTCTACTCCCCCCCCCCCCCCCCCCCCCCCCCCTTTTCTATAATCTACTCTGTCTTCAGTTTACCTGACAGGTAGAAAGCTTAATTGTTTACAGATGTCCACGGCTTCGAGATTTATCAAACAAATATTTAGGGCATTTTATCCAGATCATAGCTCAGGTATAAAAAATTGGCATCCATTGCAGGTCTCGCAGACATTAGACGAATGAAATTTTGTTGTTCCCCCCCCCCCCCCCCCCCCCCCCCCCCCCCCTCCCCCCCCCCCCCCCCCCGGAGGTCTGCATAATCTCATTTCTTGCTACCAACTTTTCTTAGACGAAGCGTAATCCAACTCTTCTTGCAATTGCTTTGGCTGTCTCTCGCTCTGTCTTTCTCTTTCTGCCCCCTTTCTCTTTCTCTCTTTTGTTTCTAGAAATGTATCCTCTGTTGTTTAAAACGGACATTTTCTGCGATATAAAGGACCAACATCTTCTTGTTGTTACTTAACTGTTTTGAGCACGTTAAAGAAACAACAAACCTTGCTTATAACAACATGCACTTACGGATAGAGAAGATGCAGGTAGGGGAGATAATTTAGTCTTCAATAACAGGCCGGAAGCGGAAGTTATGTAATTTGCTACACAGGCTTGGCTTGGAAGCTTTCTTGGCAATAAAGCACCGATGGCTTCTACTAATCTGTTAATATTCAAACTTGATACTGCTACATCTTGTATTGCATGCCATAACAAAGTTCAGCCTAGTCTAAATGAATTCAGGATACTCAGGACTTGTGCGTAAAACAAGCGTTTCACGTTCACTTAGTTAATGATACTGCCGCAGAAGAGTGAAGTGTTAAAAAATTAACTATACTAGATCTCAGGTTTATGTGGCGGGATGACCAGTTTCACTCTTCGTCGCCTTTGTTATCCCTAACTCAGGAGCAGAGTCGGGTACCCATTTAAAGCTGGGTTTCGAACCTGGCAACGTTGTCTCATGAAGCAAGAGATGTAACCATTTTGATTGTCGATGCTCTAGTATTATATACTTTTGACATAAAATAGCCATAAGCAGGTCCATCTCTTACTGACGAGTTACTTGTCAGAAACCAGCTTTATGAACATAAAACACGCCTTCCTCATTACTGTCACGACAAACGTTTCCTTATACTAAAGAATAATGTTATCTTGGACAAAAAGATGTATCAGATGATACCAGGATAGTGCCAGGTTTTGGACAAAAAGATGTATCAGATGATACCAGGATAGTGCCAGGTTTTGGACAAAAAGATGTATCAGATGATACCAGGATAGTGCCAGGTTTTGGACAAAAAGATGTATCAGATGATACCAGGATAGTGCCAGGTTTTGGACAAAAAGATGTATCAGATGATACCAGGATAGTGCCAGGTTTTGGACAAAAAGATGTATCAGATGATACCAGGATAGTGCCAGGTTTTGGACAAAAAGATGTATCAGATGATACCAGGATAGTGCCAGGTTTTGGACAAAAAGATGTATCAGATGATACCAGGATAGTGCCAGGTTTTGGACAAAAAGATGTATCAGATGATACCAGGATAGTGCCAGGTTTTGGACAAAAAGATGTATCAGATGATACCAGGATAGTGCCAGGTTTTGGACAAAAAGATGTATCAGATGATACCAGGATAGTGCCAGGTTTTGGACAAAAAGATGTATCAGATGATACCAGGATAGTGCCAGGTTTTGGACAAAAAGATGTATCAGATGATACCAGGATAGTGCCAGGTTTTGGACAAAAAGATGTATCAGGTGATACCAGGATAGTGCCAGGTTTTGGACAAAAAGATGTATCAGATGATACCAGGATAGTGCCAGGTTTTGGACAAAAAGATGTATCAGATGATACCAGGATAGTGCCAGGTTTTGGACAAAAAGATGTATCAGATGATACCAGGATAGTGCCAGGTTTTGGACAAAAAGATGTATCAGATGATACCAGGATAGTGCCAGGTTTTGGACAAAAAGATGTATCAGGTGATACCAGGATAGTGCCAGGTTTTGGACAAAAAGATGTATCAGATGATACCAGGATAGTGCCAGGTTTTGGACAAAAAGATGTATCAGGTGATACCAGGATAGTGCCAGGTTTTGGACAAAAAGATGTATCAGATGATACCAGGATAGTGCCAGGTTTTGGACAAAAAGATGTATCAGGTGATACCAGGATAGTGCCAGGTTTTGGACAAAAAGATGTATCAGATGATACCAGGATAGTGCCAGGTTTTGGACAAAAAGATGTATCAGATGATACCAGGATAGTGCCAGGTTTTGGACAAAAAGATGTATCAGATGATACCAGGATAGTGCCAGGTTTTGGACAAAAAGATGTATCAGATGATACCAGGATAGTGCCAGGTAAGAGACTGGTCTTACAAGAAATACCCCCTTTTCTGAACAGAATAAGGGTGTATTGACATCAAAGGTTAGGATCAGCTGTATAAACCTCCAGGTGTGATGAGAGTGAATGTCCTGAAAGTCTATTTACTCCCTTTCAAGATCCGCCTAAGATATTATGTATTATTATTTGATGATGTTGGCTAATTTTACTAGGGGTATTAATTTATGATCTATCTCTATAACTATAATATGTATCAAACAAAACTTGTAACTCAATGTAAATAATGTCAGCAAGTCTGATAGTACATATTTACACTTTTATTTAACCTATACAGGTTCTCTTTTCGGTTAGGTAATTTAAAGAAAATCAAAGATATTTACAGCATAAAATAAATAAACATAGAAACTTTAATTATCAAACAGAATCCTGTCTTGAAAGTTCCATTTTTCTCTACACTGATTAATTATTATAATTCACTATAGTTTTTGAAGGTAGTAATAGTAATAGATACATTCTGTCCATAAGAAATCATCCTTCACTGTGTTTTTATTTCTGTT
Source organism: Oreohelix idahoensis (assembly GCA_024509875.1). NCBI lineage: Eukaryota > Metazoa > Mollusca > Gastropoda > Stylommatophora > Oreohelicidae > Oreohelix > Oreohelix idahoensis. Next base: position 118,840 of record JAMPIV010014153.1, read on the forward strand.
TATAGTTTATGTTATATACTGAATAGGCTGACCAGTGGCTATATATCGCCACTTATCTGGTGGGTGACGAATTCAAACTCCTCCCGCCATAGACTAACACGTCTGTGAAATTTCAGGCGGTGGAACAGGGGGTGGCTGGCTACAATGACTTCACTAGCACTTGCACATCAGAGTCCAACAGAGTTAGTTGATTCAGATTCTTCTAGTAGTTTGCAGGATAACCTGGAATACAAATAATCACAACCCCTGTATGGTCCAGAACTATTCTGTCCTTACATACAATGGACATAACACACAGTGTCAGACATTTTGCTAACATATGCACAGGACAATTTACCTCACCACCAATCACAGCCAGTTCACTGTGACTACAATTTCCTTATAAATCCTAAGTTAGATTCCTTTGTCCATGATCTGCTTCCATACAATGATTTGGTATAGTATAAAAGTACTAAGTAATATCTTGATTGATTCATTACAACAATTCCAGTCAATCCTTCCTTAGGTTCCTGATAAATTGTCATTCCTTTAAGAAATACTCTTTCCAATACATTATCAAACTTACAGTCGTATTTTTGCCATCGTTCCCAATTATTCTAGACTTTTCACAATGCTGGCTTTCGTCTCTAAAAGTCAACACATGCTTGCGTTTCAGCCAACAGCACAATCGTCCTGTAATATTTCTTAACACACCTTAGGCACTTCCTAACACACCAGTGGATTAATCACAGCAAACATACATAAATATATACATAGATATATATATAGTCATTCTTAACCTCAGGCAAAACATACAAGCTGTTAATGGCATCTAATGTCTGCGCTACAGATGCGGATGGCAAAGGTACATGACGATTACACGGTTACCGCTTCTTCTGTACAGCTTGAAGTTTTTAAATGTTGTGGCCTCAATTTAGCCAAAGGCAAGGTCTTATATACCAGCACCTCCTCCGTATCGGATGACATGGGGGAAAAAGGTTGTAAAGAATCTCAAAATGAGGCCTATTTTTGCCTTCTGTTCAATTAGTAAAAACTAGTTTTTCAATTATCTTCATTATTTGTGGGGCGATTTTGGTCATCTAAAGCCCAAATTATACTGTGAATTATTCTGTTTTGATCTATCTATTTATTAGTTAGTTTGCAAAATGCATTTTAATATATGCATGCTTTAAATAGCTAAGTTGGGACTAACCATGATGTAACGAAGCTCTTTCACTCGATATTTCTATCTTACAAGAACACTATTTGAGAAAGTTGTTACACCTACCTCTAAAGTAACATTCCCGTTGTTTAATTATATACTCCTTTCCGGTGATACTTCTTTATTCTTTTCATAATTAAATATCCTTGTCCCATCGGTTACACAGAATAGGCTTCTATGTTTAAGCATAGTACGTTTCCTAACACACAATAATAAGGGTGCGTTTTCATTGGCTATTGTATCAGAGAGTTCTCTACTTATGGCGTGCGGAATGGTCAGATTAGAAAACCGTGTTGTGAGACAGAATAAATCACGACAATTACTACAACTTAGGGGGTCGGAGTGGCTAAAAGGTATGGCGTCCGCCTCGCATTATAGAGGTACCGGGTTCGATTCCCAGTAGACGGAATATAATTTATGGACTTTTTTTCAGAACCAGTGGTCTTAATGATGTCATACCCCCCCCCCCCCCCCCCCCGGGTCTCCTGGGTCGTGAGATCGGATGCCTAGCTTTCTCGGATAAGGGCGAAAGAATAGGTCTCGAGTGCAAATTGTGCACGTTAAAAATCCTACGGCAGTTGGAAATCGTAAAGAGTAGGCCGTAAGGTCGCTGCCCACCACAAAAGTATTTATAGAATGTGTGATTCTTATATACACAAATTGGGATTCTCACCGGTGGTACGGAGTTCGTGCACTGCGCTGAGATCCTGCTTGTGTGATCTAAGGGAGGAGATCGGAGCACTGATGGAGTTATCCGTGTGCAATGAAGATAGTCCTTAAAACCAAAACCAAACCAAACCAAACCAAACTAAACCAAACCAAACCAAACCAAACAACTGCCAAAATATTTATTAGGCATGTCCAGAGTATGGACGCCTGCGGAAAATGGTACGAGTTCATAGTTTAAAAAAATAAATGGTAGAAGAAAAAATGTCTATATTTGAACTGGCTATTAACCCTTTCTCTCCTAGGCAGTTTTTTAGTTGTAACCAGGCACCAAAATTGAAGCCAATTTTTCTTCTTTTTCAACAAGTTTTTAAACAAGCAGTAAAAAAGTATATATTTATGGGAAAATATATTCTAATATATTTGTATAATCATTTTATATTGGCTGAAGCATACTGAAACAATAAATAATTTTCTTATTGCCGTGTAAACTGTGAACATGACAAAATCTAGCTATAACGAAACGGGCGTACTAGGTGGCGCTTGGGGGAATAATGTGCCATATTATGGCGCACTATAAGGTCATGGGATAGACAGAGCCAGAGGCGTCACTATGGGGGTGCGGACCGCACCGGGTGACACGATCAGAGGGAGTGACACCAAAATGACTGTCTATAAAATTTGTGTGCAGTGTTTCAGCAGAAATTTATTATTTTTTATAAAAATACCGATGTAGTTAGTTATAACCACAAAAACATTTTTCGTAAGCCCAGCTTACATGTCCTGTATCAATATAACTACAAGGCTAAAACTCTATGCTAATTTACTTTCTGAACCTAAAGCGCTCAGGTAAGAGCTGTCATTATTACCCAATTAGAATGACGCTTCGAATCACGTGGTTTTTTTTTTTTGTATTATTTCATTTATGAGTATATTTCCATATGCATTTGACTACAATTTCTACATTATTTGGGCCGTTATTGATTATGCAAATCTAATCCATTAAAGTATCTCAGGTAACGGTAAAGTTTAACATTAAAATGAACATTTTGATGCAGTTCTTAAACGTTTTTACTTCGAATTCTATTGTTTTCTTATCAAATTTTCACTTTAACCACATGATGAAACTATGTAAATGTAAATACATTTAGGCTGTGCGTATGATATTGTAATTTAAAGGTGTAATTTTAATTTTGCCAGTTGTTTATGTCACTACTATATATATGGAGGCATATCTGGAGTCATCCTTATATGACCACCAGCTATGCACAATGCTACAATATATGCACGTGAAAGTGAACCTATGTCTATGAGGCTAATAACATCCTCATTGACTCTTGAAATCATCCACACACTTCCAGGAATTTCCCCTGTGATGAAACATGTTGAGAACCCAGCATTGCACACTAAGCTTGGAGAAGTCACTTGAGACCCAGGCGTAATTCTTTGACTTGGTTGACTGCATGCAGAAGGATCTCACTATGGACCCAGTGATAGGCGGGGGAGGCTGAGAAGTGTCTCTGTGCAGTACGTGACAATTCATTGGGAGAGCCCAGAACCAGAGTACAGTATTTTAGCTCTGCATAGACAGAGAGTCCCCCTTGGATGGCGTGGAATGCACAGTATGCCACACACTTCGTACTCCTATCTTGGGTCCAGATGTGACGATCCTTTAAATGCTAACCAAGCAAGAGAAACTGGAGCTCATGACTTCAACTCAGCGTGTTTCGGAATGGCAGAAAAGCCACAGGAAAAGCATAGATCTACAGTGTAGATAATATCAAGAAGTCTTCAACTTGGTATTGGCTGCTAAAGAGCGAGAAGCTCAGCAGCCCTTGTTAAACAACAACAACAACAACAACAACAATGTCACTACTATTGCCACTACATTCAGTGATATACGGGAATTACGATTTACGAGTAACATTAGTACAACAAACTTTACTAAGGATTCTGTATGGTCTGGTACGGGAGGAGGTCCATGGGGGTGACACCATGAGTTACCGCACTGGGTGACACTAACCCTAGTGACGCCACTGGACAGAGTTAATCAGTACATATTTTGTTGAGCTTGTGAAGTTACTCCTTTGTGCTGAAATGAAAATGTTACGATCTGCGTAGTTAAACAACAAGCTGCTACTAGAAATATTCAGGGGTTAAAACTGAGATCATGTGGGAGGATTGGTTGTTGGGAAGGACAATACTTGTGGTATCGCGATCAAGTGTAGCTGGAGCTAAATGTTCAAGTCTCTTCACATTCTTTAACAGCTTTCTTGTAATTATTTAGTGCTGTTTTTTCCACTGCTTATGTAGTCCAGCGTTTCTTCTCTTAGAAGATAATCGTCGATATCAAATGGTTTAATTACAAGACTCGTCACATGACAAGCGAACTAGACTTATATTACCTCCTTTGTCTGTTGACCTGCGCCGAAATAAGGATGGCGCAGTGCCTGCTACTATTAGAACCAACATTTTGTGGTCCATAAAGTTTAGCCTTGCAAGGATGGGCAAATATTTAAAGGGGGGGGGGGAAGCTTAGGGGGGGGGGGGGGGAAAGGAAGAATATGCAGTTTTCTGCCGCAGCTTGTTGTGAAGGAATCTACTAGCTTATTGGTTGTGTTGCTTGTTTGATTGTGAACAACTTCAGATATTCATGGGAAAAGTATTATGTTGGACTAATAACGTGTGAAACATTGACCGGTACGAGACACGGGTGTATTGTCTTTTTTGTTGAAAGTATTATGATACTGTGTTAGTATTGTAGCTTATGTACCGGGCTACATGGGTTTATATGTCTGCTACACTGGGCACACGCCTGCCTGGTTATCTATCTATCTATCTATCTATCTATCTATCTATCTATCTATCTATCTATCTATCTATCTATCTGTCTGTCTGTGCCTTTGCCCTATACGCTACTGACAATTAAGGCATCGATACATCAGTTGATTAGTCCGTCAATCATAAGTTTATCAATTTATTTATGTGTCGCTAAAGTCATAGCTCAATACTCAATTATCGTTTCATTAAATAATTGTAGAACCCCCCAATCTGCCATTTTCACGGTCCATGTACATCCTGTAAAGAAGGTCAGCTATGTGTGTCATTCTCGTGTTAAAAAAAAAAAAAAAAATTACCTCTAGATCTGTGACTCAATTTTTTCCAACCCGAATCGAACACGTTTTTTTCCCCCTTGCTTTGTTCACCAGAGTGAGACCAAAGGTGACTGTGTCCTTTAGTGCTGCAAAAGATGAATCAGCGATTAAAGCTGACGCTATTGATCTGAATGACAACAGATCTTTGTTCTGTCTGGAAGGTCACATTCAAACTCTTCTCCTTCACCAGCCCTTCCCTGGCTACAATTTATTGATCACAGCGTTAAACGTGGCGCGTGAAAATATTCATTGTTACTGAAGTGGCGGGTTCTAAAATAGAACAGCCGCTTCACTGTGGTATTTTATTTTCGTAAACGTTTCTTTTGAAACAATCGATGCTGATTGCCTTCTTCTGTGACGAGAGATGCCTTTCTTCTTGCACACACCTGGATACTTGTATCATTTAGAAACACTCCACCACACACACATACAGGTACCCCACCGGCACACATACACTACACACTGATGGCACAATTTCACAGACACACACATATACACTTCACATTGATGGTACACTTTCACACACACACAAACACTTACACTAATAGCATACTTTCACAGATACAGACACATACACTTCACACTGATGGCATACTTTCACACACACACACACATACACTTCAAACTGATGGCACACTTCCACAGGCACTTCTCTGGTTCGTATTATCAGTTGTACCCCCGGGGTGATCTTGTCATACCATCTTTGCCTCTTGTTCCACGGGCACTTCTCTGGTTCGTATTATCAGCTGTACCCCCGGAGTGATCTTGTCATACCATTTCAATCTTTGTATACTAAGAAAGCACCCATTTATGAAAGTCTATAACATCTTTATTTTTATATGAAACTTTAGTATGCAGTATTTTAATGCCTGGTAATGAAATATCTCTCCTCAACAGTGTTCAGACTCGCTGACAGGACAAGAGAATGTAGCCATAACGCAGGTTATTTATTCAACATGATCACGTGATTATATCCAACTGCCTCATGCGCACTTGGAAACAGAAAATCCCGCCGGTTTGTGTAATTTTTGCAAGCTTTAAAAATATCTTCTTCGCTTCCTATGTCTGCTTCCAAGTCTCTTATCCGCACGCTTTCATGTATCACTCTATGTCTATTACCCCGGGGAGTCCAGAACAAGGACTGCCTTGTAATGATCATAGATGCGTTCTGCACAGTGTGTCTGATCAAATGCCCCTTCTTTGCCTCTTGTTCCAATGATATTTGGTTCTTCCTTTTAGTTCCACGTTGATGATCGTGTCGTAACATGTTCATTTTCCTGTTCAGCGCAGGCACCCCGCATATGAAAGTCTGTAATTTCTTAATTGTTTTTCTTTGTTCTTCTCCGTGTTCTGGAGCCATACAAAAATGACTTTCTTCATAACTGGGTTAAGAAGTTATTTAATTATTATTTTTTTTTTAAATTGAAGCCGGGTTCTTTTGATTTCCTTATATTTCTCAACGCATTGAAATTCCCTTTAGCTTTCCATATTCCTAATTTTATGACACCGTCTGACTTGATCTGTGTCTCTGTTGCTGCCAATATGTCCGTACAGTATAAGTTTAGGAGTCTTTCATGGGTATTTATTCATGTGTATTTTGGTGAACATTACATATGTTCATGATCTTTGCCTCATAATCTCAACCCGTAACCCGTCATGGGTCGTAGGGGTGCCATGGTGGAAGCATCAGCAGACAGGGTCCTCCACTGCTCTCTATCCTCAGCAATGCGTACAAGTGTGGAAAAACCGTGCCCTGCCCATTCTTTGATGTTATCAGCCCAGGATTTTCTTTGCCTTCCTCTTCTCCGTTTACCTTCGACTGTTCCCTGGAGGATCGTTTTCGAAAGGGAGTCATGACGAGTTACATGCCCAAAACCAGGCAAGCTTTCGACGTTTCACTACTGACATAAGTGGTTCTTGGTGGCCTACATACGTGTTTATTTTCTCTCTAACATAGACATTTGTTTTGTGCTCTTTATAGCAAATGCGCAAAATTCTTCTATAACATTTATACTCGAAAGCCTGAATCCTTCGCTCAGTATCTGCAGTGAGTGTCCAGCCCTCACACCCATATAAGAGAATAGATAATACAAGTGATTTGTATAATTTGATCTTCACAGGAAAACTGATGTTACTTTTCCAGATCATATTCAGCCTTGTCATGGCAGCTGAGGTCATCTCAAGCCTTGTCTTGATTTCTTTACTTGATCTTCCATCACTACATATAGTGGACCCCAGATATTTAAAGGTGTTAACTTCTTCTAACTGTCGTAGATTTTATTAAGATAGGTTGAAGATGTTTAAGGTCCCGTCTGAGCAGAGGTGATAATGGTAAACTATGTGATAATAAGGGGTAAGAAATAGCTTTACTTTTCACAATGGTGAGAGTGTAAGAGAAAGGACAGTCTCTGGATTGAGTAAATGCTCTAATAAAACCTATCTTACGACAATATTTAACTAGACGCACTTTCTCTCCTGGTACATATATACGAGTTACACTCCACTTACATATACACAGTTCTGTGACATAATACGTATAGACGTGAACCAAGCTATGGATAACATATAATGGGCAGGGGTTGACCAACACGATAACTTAAGGTGTATTAGGTTTATTGTCTCTAGAAAAAAATCACAACATCAATCATCATAAAGTATAGTTTACAGACACAAAAATGCAAGACAAATTATTAACCCAATAGGCCCTCCTCTCTGGTAAAGGAACCCCAAAGTAGATCCCAACAGAGGTACTTAACCCAAAAGATTAAAGTTAATACTAAAGTAAAGGGATAGGCGATAAAGAAAAGAACAAAGTCTTTAGTTAATCTATCCTGGGAAAAAATTAATATAACAGTAGTAGTGAACCCGAAAAGACAGAAGTGAGTAAAATGATTATACAAAATATGAAATATTCATTTTTCTTTCTTACAATCTGTCAGTCTGTGGCCACATTCAATCACACTTACCGACTACTCTTGTATGTAACAGCTGTGTATCTTTGACATATTTCATGGTGGTGCTGATCCAAGGGAGCCTGTCACAGAGTTATCCCGAAGGGTAACCAAAGAGAGTTATCTGTGTGGTGCCGGCTTGATCAATGGCTCCGATTGGCCTGGCAACCGGTTGAAGATGAGCAGCAGGAGTGGAGAAGGTGAATATAAGACTTTGGGATGAGTTCCCAGCATATAGTCCCAGTGATTCTGGATCTCGTGACACTATATCTCCTACCACTCTATCCCCCTCTCTATTATATTATAATGCTAACGAGCCCCCACCTCCCCTATTACACTGAGGGAACAGAAGAGGAAGAAAGGAAGAACAGTATGTCTCTTTCGCACACTTTCTTTCCTTCTCTATATATGTAATAACGTGTGTTGGTAAACACAACTACAACATTTATTAAAGTTCTGAAATATACCAACATTCAATTACACTAATACAAATGCAACTAGGAATGACATTAACTATCCCTGTGAAGAAAGATATTAGTTAATGCAAAATACACAAATGAATCTAAAGTCTACCCTATGTGATGATGATGATGAATTTAAGTAACTCCTAAATACTAACAAAAAGGATATCTTGTGTTTCTTGGTCTCTCGCTAACTGTCAATAAACTCTGGTTGTTTGTACACAATGGACAAGTCTTTGTCTGCCTACAATAACACTGGACGGTTCACTTGGTTTCGTCGGGTGTCCACGGCTTGTTCTTTTGTCCTTCACAATGCGAGTGTTGACATTGTCCCGAGCGTCCAAGGTGTCTTGTTCATGTGTGGTGTTGAACGCAATGTTAGGCGGGTGAGACTTCGTCTGATATGCAGATGTCCTTGCGTTGTGCTGATAGTCTGCTCATGTGGTGGTGATGATGGAAATATGTTGTATATTCGTATTTGTTGGTGCATCAATTGTACAGGGAGAATCTGTCCATTACTGCATGTAATTTAGGATCTCGATAAATTTGGTAGGCACTGGGTTTACAAAATCTCCCGTCTGCTCTTGCAGCTTTTGATCATAGTTTCTCAAAGGCACTTGTTGTAAAAAATCATCCGTTGGCGACTGCCACTTCAGATCATTAAATTTCTCAAAGGCACTTGTTGTAAAAATCATCCGTTGGCGACTGCCACTTCAGATCATTAAATTTCACGTGGACAGCTATTAGAAATGCAGCAATCCTTCTGGGTATTTTCTGCTTTCTTTTCTGGGTGGGTAGTCGATGATAGAAAGACCCTTCACCGCCTGGTAAATTCCTTTCTGACCCCCGTGGAGTATTGGTAGGTTGTTGCCGTTAATTACGTGTGAGATGCGTGTCGTCGCAGTATCTCGGTCGGCCCTACTCTAAAGCTTGTCCTGTGATTAACGCCAACCACGTAGTAGACTAAGGATGAGTATCTCAAATGGTCCCTGTCTCTACCACTGTGATGGATAAAATAATGAACCCTTTGTAAGTATCCCGTAAACTATGCTCCGCCTGTAGTGTCTTGTATGTGAAATCTTATCACTATAAGAAATGACTGTGCGATGTTTACTGCGCGGTTAACCGGTAATGTAAAAGGCCACATAAAAGTGTCTTGTATTTACTTCGTTATAGTTACTGGAAACTGTGCAATCTTATAAATATAATAATTCTCTGCATGGCGTTTATTGCAACCTGTACTTATTAGTGTGAAATATAATATTATAATAAACGTGACTGGTATTTACAGTGTTATATTTATGGAAAATATGTATATATTATCTGCATGAAGTTAAGACATAATAATGATAAAGTACAAAATATATTACACTAACCTTGGTGTCCCTATACGAATTTCACTGACACAATGTCTTGATTCTTTCTCGTGAAATCTAGAACCCCAAGTCTTGGTTGGCGGAATGGTTTCTCTTACCAATGCCAAGCAATGAATATAGTTGGGTTATATATCGTCTGGATCGCCTAGGGCGATTTTTCGGGTTCGCTTCCTGTGTCATGTGAAATTTCGTTTGTTTTCCTAAAGTCAGACATTCCGTCCTCAACTGTGTAAAATTTCCTGTATTATTTTGCTATGGTCGCTCTCATATTTTGCTTATCCGAGACAACTTGTCTGCGTTCGTCTTTTGAGTGTCTGTGCAGCATTTAATAGTCTTTACATAATGACATATTCTCCCTCTTTTCATGTTGTCCCTGGCTCAGACACTGCGTCGCCGTTACTCAAATGTTATTGGGTCGGTTCGATAGGGGAACCTGCTTAAATTACTCATTGTAATACTGCCTCGCGCTCTGTCCATTATATTCTACGGCTAGCCACAATAATATTGCTTGTACCTTCCTGCCTTTGTGAAAACACAACCGAGACGTTGAAGCGATTACCTCAATAATCTGTTGGACTCACTGTCTACTAGTTGCGAAAACATTTCAAGCGAATGTTGTTGCGTTTAAAGGGGTCACGCCGAGCGTTGTCTATTGTTATGTCAACATTCCTTGTAAAATTGGTCAATTTTCCACGACTGATGAAAACGATGTCTATTGTGAACCATGGGTATTCACCCTTGCATGCTTCTTCATACCTTGAGAAATTTATCAACAAAATATTACCAATAGGTTTTAGGAATTTAATTGCAGACTTACTCGTCTCTCACGACAGATGTCCCCCGCACCAAGTCTTAGCTTGCGAAGACTCCTGCGAGTCAGGATGCAATTTACATTCCCTATTGTCGGCGGTGGTTATCTTCTCCCTATTACTCTCCACTTCATCTTCCTCTTTCCAATCCTCCTTCTCCTCGTCCAAATCATTCTTCTCGCAATCTTCCTCAGTTGCTTCTCCTGCATCAGCTATAAAGAGCTGCTCCCTTTCCTGTTTCAATATCGTGACCGTAGTCAAGAGTTGTCGCCCCTGCTCGACTACGTTCGTAGAGTGGGTTGTGATTTTCTGCACGCCTGCAGATGACTGTCCAGCCGCATTGGGCTGCAGTACTGAGTTCGGATTTCCCTTATTCCAATGTTGTGTGGCTGCTCGTGTCCTGAAGTTGGCCGCTTCAGTTATGTATCTGGCTAAATATCTCTTTAGCAGAATAATCGTATATATTTCCAGCTGATTCTCCACTGGAATCTTATAATTGGTTCGAGATGTCTTCTCGACCATTGCGTATGGCCCGTGCCATCCAATCTGTACCCTGTTCTGTTTGCTATGCATAAACAGTAAAACTTGTTTGCCTATCTCTAGCTCACACTTAGGACCAGTCGTATTATATTCTCCGTCATGTTGACGCCTCCTCTTCTTCATACGTGGTCTGTTTCCCTTACCTGTGGCTTCCTCACTTTTCCCATGATTTGATGCCCCTCTCTGGCATTCAGGACCTGATCTGATAAATTGATCCATGTCCCCTGCGATTCCCTGCCAATAATAATGGTGGGTGATTCTTTGCGTAGTGATGTATTGTCTGACCTGACCACTAGATTCACTAGCATGTCCCATACCTAAGATATAAAATCTATATCGTGCTGGTACTACCAGTTGCTTATACTCATATCCGCGCTTTCCTACTTTCCTAAGGAGTTGTCCTTGCTGTTTAAAGCAGTCTCCTGGTTCTGGTGGATTGTCTCCCTTCAGTCTCTTCTTAAAACACGGTTCTACCGATTTATCGTTCATTTGAGCTTGTCTCAGCTCTTGCGGATGGAAGTGAAACTCGTCTCCGTGTCTCTTCTCCTTCGCTTGTTCATGTTTCTGCCCTGCAGCTGTGACTCTTGACTGCCGAGTGTCTTCCAACCGCACATATTTGTAGCCTATAATGACTTCATATGTATGATCATTTAAAACTGCCGTTCGTAGTTCTCCCTTGACTTATCTGCCTTCAATGGGAGTCCGGGCGATAGCCGCCATCATTGGAGGATCGCCGTTACCTGTGACCTGAATTTCCACAGTTCCATCAGTCAATTGTTCTGGTCTAACCAGTCTTGAACTGATTTTCGAATCGAATTCCAGCCTGGAATCGAATACCTCTTCCGCTCTTTCTCTATTGACAACGTTGCGTTCCGAGGGAATCCGGGCGCTAGTCGCCGTCCCTACAATATCACTTTTCCTTTTCCGCCCCTTTGCATTAGGGTCCTTGTAATATTCGTTGCCAGGTTTAAACCTCTTCTTTCTTTTGAGTGGTCCATTCTTATTGACACTAACTCTCAGTGTGTCTTTCTTCGCTCTGTCGAAATAAAAAATGTTTCCCCACTTCTTTCTTCTGCTAACCAATCTTTGAATCCGACGACGGATCAAAGTTGGCCCTTGTTTGTCCTTATTACGTATCTGGTGTATCTTGCCCGTGGAATGGTCATAATTCAAGATACGGTGCAACCCATCTGTCCATTTATATCTGGTACAGTGTGTTGTAACTTTCGCGCGTCGGCGCTGTGCCTTGCATAAAGCGCGTACACCAAGCTGTTTCCTTTTGTGTCGCCTGGTGTCTTTCCTTCTGTCTATCCGCTTAGTTTTTGTCTCGCCTACATATAGAATCGGAGTCCCGTGGGTGTTAAGCTGCTGTATCCCCGCCGGCTCTACCACACTGTTCTCCTCGTGATCCTCTTCTACCTCCTTTTGAAGAGAGTCGAGGGGTGTCTCCGTGTCCGTCGTCCACCCTGTCCCGATAATCGTATGTGTTGTTATACCTTCTAAAGGCACACATTTCTCTCCGTAAGTTTTAAAAGTGGTAGGATCTGACTTTTCCTCGTCCTGGGTAAAGGCAGACTTAGGCGATGTGGGCAACTGTCTATTTCCGTGGATAATAGCGAATGCCCGTTCCTGTCCGGTCGCTTCTTTCCACGTAGAAGGGCCGGTGGAGTAAGGTAATAATTGTTCTCCTGATGTCAGGAGACAAGTGCCTGTTTTCTTCTTCCCTGTGATGCCAGGTGAAATTGTTTTATTCGAAGTCCCCTTGCAAGATCCATCGAAGGTACCGCTCGCAATTAGAGTGGGTTCTTCTGTGCCTTTTAATAACTTTCCGTTATCTCTGCAGCGGTGTCTGGAATCCATTGAATTAACTACCGCCGGGTGTGATTTTTCCCCCTCTTTTCTCCGGGACTCTTTGTCCTTCATTGTTCGGGTTTCTATATACGCCATGCGATGGAGAGGAGGGCGGTTTCGGCACTCGCCGGTGTAGTGATTTTTCCTGCGACAATACCGGCACCATTTATCCCCTTGACTCTGGTTCTGAGAAAAGGATTTTTGTTGAGTTTCCTTTCTATGTGGATTGCAAAGGAAGGTGTCTTTCTTCCCCTGATACCGGCCAACTGGGCCCTTCTCATAATCAGTTTTTCCTGCGGATTTCTTTGCATATGAAGTAATGCAATGCGAAGATGGTGTGTCTTCTAGGCGATATGTTAGCTCATCTGTCACTTCATGGGCCGAAAGACATATTTCCGGTTCAAGTCTTTTGGGTTTTTCATATGTTTCACACAACCTCTTCATCCGAAGCGCGTGCTCTCTCTCTTCCGTATTTCTCACTAACTCTGCCTTGAATCTCCTATACTCGGCCTCTCTCTCTCTCAGCTTCTAATTTCTTGGCTTCTCTCTCTCTCTCAGCTTCTAATTTCTTGGCTTCTCTCTCTCTCAGCTTCTAATTTCCTAGCTTCTCTCTCCTCCTTCTCCACTGCTAATCTCAATCTTGTTTGCTCTACTTCTGCTGCCAGTTTTTCTTTTCTCTCTTGCTCTGCAATTTTATCTTTTCTCTCTTGCTCTGCAGTTAACATTTTTTCCACATATTCTATAAGTTCTCCTTTTTCTAGTTTTAAACTAGTTGCTTCCTGGATAAGCGCTGCGCGCATTTGCAACCAATCTGCCATGGTCAAGCTAGAATTTCAATCTGCCTGTCGCAACTCAAAATTATGTGAGAGAAATTTAGAGCGAAAAATAAAATCGTGACTTTGCCCCAGGGAGAAACAACAACCAAATTTCCTGAATACTTCCCTGTAACCTTTACACCCGTGCAGATAAATGACAATATTTAAAAAGCCCTGACCATAAAAAGTCTGACCCTAAACAGTCTGCCTACCAAGAAAACACTGCCAAAATGTATCGTCTCGGTGGCTTAGCGCTATTGTTCACTTGTGAACAAAAGAACTATACAACGTCGGTTCGCTCGTTTCGATGCGTTCGACTTCACCAATGCCTTTTGTTCGAGTCCCACGTGGTACTACCAAAAATCCAGGTAAATTTATAATGATGACAACAAATCAATATTGGTAACCAGATGCAGTAATTAAGTGTATATAAAGTAATATGGTATAATAATCTAACATATGTCAAAGTCTTATTTAATATAATATAAATATCTAATCTAATATTCTATTCTGTATTCTTTCCCTCTACCTAAGTAGAATAAGGAACAGTATAGAAGACAGTGAATAGGTTTTACAAAAATTTCAAAAAAGAATTATTTAATGTTTTAGTCTAGGGCAAGCCCCAAGGTACTATCTCGGACTGCAACGTCCACTCGATCCCGGACGAGCCCCCACTTAATGTCACAGGGTTATCCCGAAGGGTAACCAAAGAGAGTTATCTGTGTGGTGCCGGCTTGATCAATGGCTCCGATTGGCCTGGCAACCGGTTGAAGATGAGCAGCAGGAGTGGAGAAGGTGAATATAAGACTTTGGGATGAGTTCCCAGCATATAGTCCCAGTGATTCTGGATCTCGTGACACTATATCTCCTACCACTCTATCCCCCTCTCTATTATATTATAATGCTAACGAGCCCCCACCTCCCCTATTACACTGAGGGAACAGAAGAGGAAGAAAGGAAGAACAGTATGTCTCTTTCGCACACTTTCTTTCCTTCTCTATATATGTAATAACGTGTGTTGGTAAACACAACTACAACATTTATTAAAGTTCTGAAATATACCAACATTCAATTACACTAATACAAATGCAACTAGGAATGACATTAACTATCCCTGTGAAGAAAGATATTAGTTAATGCAAAATACACAAATGAATCTAAAGTCTACCCTATGTGATGATGGTGATGAATTTAAGTAACTCCTAAATACTAACAAAAAGGATATCTTGTGTTTCTTGGTCTCTCGCTAACTGTCAATAAACTCTGGTTGTTTGTACACAATGGACAAGTCTTTGTCTGCCTACAATAACACTGGACGGTTCACTTGGTTTCGTCGGGTGTCCACGGCTTGTTCTTTTGTCCTTCACAATGCGAGTGTTGACATTGTCCCGAGCGTCCAAGGTGTCTTGTTCATGTGTGGTGTTGAACGCAATGTTAGGCGGGTGAGACTTCGTCTGATATGCAGATGTCCTTGCGTTGTGCTGATAGTCTGCTCATGTGGTGGTGATGATGGAAATATGTTGTATATTCGTATTTGTTGGTGCATCAATTGTACAGGGAGAATCTGTCCATTACTGCATGTAATTTAGGATCTCGATAAATTTGGTAGGCACTGGGTTTACAAAATCTCCCGTCTGCTCTTGCAGCTTTTGATCATAGTTTCTCAAAGGCACTTGTTGTAAAAATCATCCGTTGGCGACTGCCACTTCAGATCATTAAATTTCACGTGGACAGCTATTAGAAATGCAGCAATCCTTCTGGGTATTTTCTGCTTTCTTTTCTGGGTGGGTAGTCGATGATAGAAAGACCCTTCACCGCCTGGTAAATTCCTTTCTGACCCCCGTGGAGTATTGGTAGGTTGTTGCCGTTAATTACGTGTGAGATGCGTGTCGTCGCAGTATCTCGGTCGGCCCTACTCTAAAGCTTGTCCTGTGATTAACGCCAACCACGTAGTAGACTAAGGATGAGTATCTCAAATGGTCCCTGTCTCTACCACTGTGATGGATAAAATAATGAACCCTTTGTAAGTATCCCGTAAACTATGCTCCGCCTGTAGTGTCTTGTATGTGAAATCTTATCACTATAAGAAATGACTGTGCGATGTTTACTGCGCGGTTAACCGGTAATGTAAAAGGCCACATAAAAGTGTCTTGTATTTACTTCGTTATAGTTACTGGAAACTGTGCAATCTTATAAATATAATAATTCTCTGCATGGCGTTTATTGCAACCTGTACTTATTAGTGTGAAATATAATATTATAATAAACGTGACTGGTATTTACAGTGTTATATTTATGGAAAATATGTATATATTATCTGCATGAAGTTAAGACATAATAATGATAAAGTACAAAATATATTACACTAACCTTGGTGTCCCTATACGAATTTCACTGACACAATGTCTTGATTCTTTCTCGTGAAATCTAGAACCCCAAGTCTTGGTTGGCGGAATGGTTTCTCTTACCAATGCCAAGCAATGAATATAGTTGGGTTATATATCGTCTGGATCGCCTAGGGCGATTTTTCGGGTTCGCTTCCTGTGTCATGTGAAATTTCGTTTGTTTTCCTAAAGTCAGACATTCCGTCCTCAACTGTGTAAAATTTCCTGTATTATTTTGCTATGGTCGCTCTCATATTTTGCTTATCCGAGACAACTTGTCTACGTTCGTCTTTTGAGTGTCTGTGCAGCATTTAATAGTCTTTACATAATGACATATTCTCCCTCTTTTCATGTTGTCCCTGGCTCAGACACTGCGTCGCCGTTACTCAAATGTTATTGGGTCGGTTCGATGGGGGAACCTGCTTAAATTACTCATTGTAATACTGCCTCGCGCTCTGTCCTTATATTCTACGGCTAGCCACAATAATATTGCTTGTACCTTCCTGCCTTTGTGAAAACACAACCGAGACGTTGAAGCGATTACCTCAATAATCTGTTGGACTCACTGTCTACTAGCTGCGAAAACATTTCAAGCGAATGTTGTTGCGTTTAAAGGGGTCACGCCGAGCGTTGTCTATTGTTATGTCAACATTCCTTGTAAAATTGGTCAATTTTCCACGACTGATGAAAACGATGTCTATTGTGAACCATGGGTATTCACCCTTGCATGCTTCTTCATACCTTGAGAAATTTATCAACAAAATATTACCAATAGGTTTTAGGAATTTAATTGCAGACTTACTCGTCTCTCACGACAGAGCCCCAGTTCCTCAAAGAATGATTAAATTTCCTAATGGGGAACGCCCGCTTAGATAGTGCTAATTTTATGTGTCAAAATTCACGTCAGGTAGTGCATGTAGAAATATATAGATTGCGATCGAAATGTTCACCATGGGCAGCACACAATAGTCCGATTTTTAAGGAAATGTCTGGTGGGTACACTGTTAGAAAACTAACAAGGATAAGCAAAGGATATCCTATCTGTGGGTTTTTTTTTCTTTGTTTCTCTCTGGGGTTTAGTGCCGGTTATGAACCCAAGTATTCTTTTTTTTCTGGATAAATCCACTCGAGAAAAGAAAAACCACGATAGTCAGTATTCTGGAACAAATGTTATATAGATATTTGGCCGCCACAAGCGGATCAGATGTGCTGTAAACAATCTGGGTAATTTCTTGTCCAGTTTATGATCTTATTCTTAAAGTTTATGGAACTCTCTCTCTGGAAGAAAGCAAGAGGACCGCACAGGTCAAAATCTGAGACCCGATAATGTTTTAAGAATGTTTCTGGAGCTATTCAAACCGCTAGATCGCAAGGGTTGTGATCGCCGCCATGCAGGAAACTGACACTCTCCACGAATCTAAGAAATTCTAACTATATAAAACTCCAGGAGTTCGCGCTAGCAGATATCAACAATTCCTGCGGCAGACTGATAATGAGTTTTAGGAGACTGCACATATATACTGAACCGGCCCAATCTCGCCCATGTCTGGCAAAGTCCATTCTATTATCAGGTGTTAATCAGAGGTTTCAGATCTCGGCTCTGACGTCGTAACGTGATCGCCGGTGGCCCGCCTCTCTGAGGGAATATCAGTAAGAGATACCGAAATAGTTTTATTTTAATAGCCCGAGAGAGAAGACAACAAAGGGCGAATGTCGTGGCTGCTAGCACGATAACTTATTGCATACCAACCAGCAAGCGTGGGAATTCCACTCGAGTTATTTAGTTGTGAGGGATTAAAGAGAGGCTCGATTTTCATACGTCACACTAACGTTCGCCCATTTAACGTAATGTTGGTCGGAACATGTTTCTTATGGCTAATCACCAATATCTTGCTTTTTTCTATATTAATTTCTATCCCATACGTTCTTGTTACTTTCTCCGGTCTAGAGGTAAGATCTGTAGTAAAATCTGCGAGAATAATCGCTCATTTCAGTAGGATTTTAGTCATAAAATGATAATAAATAAACCCGCCCTGTTGTGTCTGACGGTGATGCTCGCACACGCCAGCAACGCTGCCTTTTGTGCAGTGCTAAAGCCTATAGAACGATCCCACGGTAAAAATCTAACACGAGTTTTAGTTTCGGTTTCGAAAACGTACTACCAGCATTTAACATTTTTCCAGATCTGCTGCATACATTCTGCAGCCTAGCCTTATAATTAACGATTTTGCGGAAGTGTGCCGCAAAATAACTATCTGAATTAACGTAAAATTTTGACTTTAACGCTGGTAATTGTCGTAAATTTATTTTGAGAGAAAAGAGTCGTAGAAATAGTGGTCCGGTTTAGAGTGGAAAATGATGATGGAAAGCTCAGTGATAGAAAATGTAGAGATTTAATAGTTACTTCACAGCGTGCTGGAGGAGAGTAAAGACAGACTTATTTACGACAAATCGTGTCTCTCAATCTTCTCTTTCACTCTCCTGGTCAAACAATTATTTGCCAGTTTTCCAGACTCGCATCTGCGCGCACACCGTTTCGGTGTTTTCAAACACACACACGACGTTGATACAAACTATATTAAACGAATAGGGGAAAAGTTGGGCTTTGGGTATATCCAACACACAGAACTAAATGAGTTTATGTGATTTTATTCACTTTAAACATCAATCACTAAAAATATCAGATATTACATAAATTATCATAAGTACACAAATGCAAATAACAAATTTGGGAGGGGGTGAAGAAGATTGGTATCGACTAAGCCCTTCCCGCTCATTAGACAAAGACAAACCCAGTCCAGAGATAGATAATATCAGGAACACGGGTACGTTAACCTAACAGTAAAGTTAATTACTCTGAAAGAGGTGTTACCAAGTTAGGTATAAGTGATAGAAAAAAAACCTGTTCTTCCCAGCTGTTCTTCCCTTTACTAAGCAAATGGAAAGGAGGTGGTTTTAAACAGAGTTAACAAATTATCAACTATCCCACTTAAAGGAACAATGTAGGGTATACAGAAAGATATATGTTACCAGGTAAGCAAGTTAACAAAATTGTCACACAAAAGAATTAATTTCCTGTCATTCATACACGCGCTAGCAAAGGCCTTCACTCATCTTGCTCTCACTTACCGATTGTGAAAAAATCTTGCACTCCATAGAATAACACAACATCAGTTACACCTCAACTAAATGTATGAGTGTTTGTTCAAGTTCTAGCCCCAGATTATCGGGTAGGCGGTCAGCACATAAAAGGATCCCGTAATCGCTGGAAAATGAATCTGTAGTTGTGTCTCTTTTCTTAATAACAGTTTCTATGGGAGGGCACGGTCTCTGATACCGGGGTGAGGATGGTGTGGTCTATTTGACTATGCCGCGGATAATAATATTCTTACGCGTGCTGGTACACTTTATCCGTGAGGTATGGTTTAAGTCCAGTGAGAAAACTAGTCACATCACTGTTCAGGAAATTATGAATTATCTCTCTGTGTCAGTAAACTAACAAAGCTCGGGCCAGTGTTCTTCTTCCCGTTACGACTTAAGTTGTTTGATGGTGCGTTAAATTTGTCTTTGGGTGTGCTTTCTTTGCTATAAGTTAGATAGCGGAATTCCAAACATAGAATCGCCTCAAAGATTAAAAATTTACACAGTCTCAACAAGTTCTGCGTCAGGGGAACTCTACACACTGTTTATGCTTTGCTTTGCTTAGATTGATTTCTTTATTGCTTTCTTAATGCTGGGATCGCACAGGTTACGATCACTCTGTATGAAAGAAAAAAAAGACATGTAATATACCGAAAACAAATAACCTTCTAAAGCGCGATGAATTTCCCGTTAAGCCTATAATACACTCGAGTATTTAATTATGTATTTAATAAACACTGCGCGAATTCTAGTGGTTAAAAACCCACATCTATAAAACTAGGACTTAACTGAATTTATTAATTATAAATTCCTTCGCGACTTTAAAAGTTAATTTAAGCATCTATTATCTTTTGAAATAATATAATAGATAGATCATTATATTTAAAACTGGAACTCTTGAGATGGTTTAATTAAATAGATTTAAATTAACACAAAATCCCTTGAAATAGAATGACTAGACCACTGATCACTTTACACAATATATATTTTACCGCTTTGCACAGAATTAGAAATCACTGCAAATATATATAAAATCCAGGGGAAAATCTATAACAAGATTTCAATAAAGCTAGTGCTTCTGTAAAGGTCTGGCCAGCGAGTGATAACGTGTCTAGTTCTACATGGTCTATTTAGCTAAAATGAAATGTAAGTTGAGTGGGACATGATAAACTTGACAACTTATTTGATCTCACGAACTTTTGGGGATCTGACCGCCAAATCAAGAGAAAAAGCCGCCCCCTGGTCTTCGTATCCGCTCGCTGCTGCCCGTTTCGCTTTCCCCCGTTCGCTCGGTTCCTCGATTGACACCGAGACGCGAAATTAGCGGCAAGCAACTGCGTCTCGTATCAGGGAAAACTACTGTCTTTGATAGCGCCGATAGTCTCCCCTAAGATCCCTCGGTCTGTCTCTTTGATCTCGTCGCTGTATCCTACATGAGTCCCGGTGGAATGCGTTCTGGCAAACGAAAAGTTACAACAAATGTTCAGGGGTTCTAATGTTATGAAAAGCTAAGGGTCCCTTTAAATCATCCATCATATCAGGGAAAATTCACTAGTCAAACTAGACGTACGTCACAATCGTCCCCACTTTTAGACATGAAACCATTTTTCATGTTTTCATTTTTGACAATGGAGGTGACCTGATTGGTGATTTTAGGATGAGTGGTATCTTCAGTTTGCTCTTCTTCCTCTGTAGACCAGTTTCTACTCAGAAAATCAGCCCCGACATTCTGTCTTCCCGGAATATATTCCACTTTGAAAGAATAGACGCTTAGAAGGAGGGCCCAACGCATGATCCTAGCGTTAAATTCTTTATTGGCACCAAGAAATGCTAACGGAGCGTGGTCTGTTTGCACCGTGAACGATGTACCATAAAGAAACTCATGATGGCGTCTGATACCGTCAATCAGAGCAAGACATTCCCTTTCAACTACGCTGTAGTTCCGTTCCGCTTTATTTAATTTCCGACTGCCATAGGCAACTGGAAATAGCATGTTCAGGTCACTGTCATCGGCTTGAAGCAGTGTTGACCCGATGCCCTGACCTGACGCGTCGACTCTCAGTACAAAAGGTTTCTTGAGGTCAGGCAACCTCAAAATGGGGTATGCAGACAACTGTCCTTTCAAAGTGCTATACGCGTGTTCGCACTTTTGATCCCATATGACCTTATCAGGACAACCTTTCTTTGTGAGGTCAGTCAGAGGTGCCGTCAGTCCGTTGAAGTTCTGGATGTACTTCTGATAGTATGCACATAGCGATATGAAGGAACGTACGTCTTTCTTCGTTCGGGGTCTTTTTGCTGCCACTATTTTCTCCACGTTCTTCTTAATAGGCCAACTGCATCCGTGAGAAATAGTGTGCCCCAGGAAGTCTAACTGTTCAAACCCGATGAGACATTTGCTAGGTCTGGCTGTGAGACCCGTTTCCTGTAGTCTCCTGAGGAGCATAGCAACCGTAGCAATATGTTCTTCATAGGTTTCCGATGCAATTAAGATGTCATCCATGAAATTATGGATATGGGGACTTTGCAAAGGTTGTAGAAGCTTCCT
Organism: Oreohelix idahoensis; assembly: GCA_024509875.1. Lineage (NCBI taxonomy): Eukaryota > Metazoa > Mollusca > Gastropoda > Stylommatophora > Oreohelicidae > Oreohelix > Oreohelix idahoensis. Next base: position 140,738 of record JAMPIV010014153.1, read on the forward strand.
CATCATCCTGGTGAACACTCCTGGTGCGTTATGCAAACCGAACGGCATCACGTTAAATGTGTAATGTCCTTCACTAGTGCTGAAAGCTAACAAAGGTTTAATTTCCTCCTTGACTGGTATTTGATAATAACCTTTACTGAGGTCAATCTTGGAGAAGATCTTTGCTTTGCTGAGCTTGGTGAACAACTCAGAAACAGTTTGGAGAGGTTCGGGCTGGAATTCCGTTACAGCGTTTAGCAACCTGTAATCAATGCACAGCCGAACTTCCTTATTGGGCTTCTGCAACAGCACTACGCTCGAGCTGTAAGGAGATGTAGACTCACTGATAATTCCTGCCTGACGCAGCTTGTCTATTTCTCCGCGAAGTGCATCAGCTTTAGCGTACGGGATGGGGTAAACTCTGGTTTGAACAGGGGTCTCGTTTGTTAATTTCATATCAAATTCAATGAGATTTGTTCGACCAGGTACATCCGTTAAGACTGCACTGTACTGTTTTAGTAGAGCCCTAGTTTCTGTTTGTTGTTCTGGTGAGAGATTGTCGCCGAACTTGACATCTTTAAAGGATTCTGTGGGTTGCAGTGGATACTCCATGCAACCATCATCATCTTCCTCGTCTTCCGTTGCTATGGCGACAGCCAGGAGATGCTCGGAGGATGGCACCGGTCTTTCCAAATATTTCTTTAGCAGATTTATGTGGAAGACCTTCTCCTTTCCTTTGATGGAGATCTTGTAGTTGGTACGTGAGATCTTTTTAAGGACGGTAAACGGTCCTTGCCATCCGATGCGAAGTTTATTGCTTCCGGTTGGAAGTAGCAATAGGACTTTCTCCCCTGGTTGTAGTTCTCTCTCTTTTGCAGCTTTGTTGTATCTTTTAGTAATTTTAGCGCGGGCTTTCTTAAGGTTGGTAGTAGCTAGATCCCATCCTAGCTTTAGCCTTTCCTTAAGCTCAGATACATACTTGCTTGCAGAGACGACTGTCTCGTCAGCCTTCTGGTCTGTCAGGGACCGAAGTAAGGCTTCTAGTGGCCCCTTAATAGGTCTGCCAAATAAAAGTGTAGCTGGCGCAAAACCCGTAGACGCTTGGGGTACCTCTCGGTAGGCGAATAAGGCAGCCGATATATATTGGTCCCAGTCTTCCGGTTTCTCCTGACCCAGCTTACGTAACATCATGGTGAGGGTACCGTTAAAACGTTCCACGAGCCCATTTCCGGCCGGATGGTAGGGACTTGTGTGGATATGTTTGGCCCTCAAGATCTTAAAGATCTCCTCCATTAACAGGCTACGGAATTGGGATCCATTGTCCGTCAAAACTTGTTGAGGGAATCCCAACCGTGTAAAAATTTGCACAAGGGCTTCTGCGACATGCTTGGAATTAGTGCATGGTAGCGGTACGGCTTCGGCCCACATAGTGCAAGTGTCAACTAAGGTCAGGATGAACCTGTTCCTTCTTTTGGTCTTTTCCAGAGGACCAATAATGTCGACAGCAACCCGTTCAAATGGAGTCCCTACTATTGGCATTTGCCCCATAGGTACTGGGGGTGTCAAGTGCTTGGGTGCTACCCGTTGGCACTGGGCGCAGGATTTCACATACCTGACAATGTCAGAGTTCATTCCTGGCCACCAATAGTGGTTTTTTATTCGCTGAATAGTGGCGTTTTGTCCCATATGTCCGCTAAAGGGAAGAGAGTGCCCCATTTCTAAGATCTGGTTTCTGTACTGCGTCGGTACTAGGAGCTGGTTATTCCCCGTGTCCGGGTTGCCCGTTCTACGATACAATACACCATCCTTAGAAAAGATGTCTCCGTTGTGTCTGGGGTCCTTAGCCATGGGCAGTTTTTTAAAGCAGGGCGCCAGAGTAGGGTCCTTTTGTTGCGCCTCCTTCAGTTCATTCGGCAACAAGTTTGGCGCAGGCTCCCTCTCCTTCTTGGCTTGCCCTCTTGTGGTTACCGCTGCCACAATCGGCTCCTTAGGTCTCCCAATGAACACATATCTACATCCCAGGATAACTGGGTAGATCGGATCATCCATTATGGCCGCTTTAATAACTCCTCTGACAAAGTCAGAGTGTATTTCTACCAGTGCGATAGGAAGCGTCCTGGGTGCATCACTCCTGAAAACTCCACTAAGTTTGACGGTTTCCTCTGTCTCCTGACCGGGTTTGACTAGGTGCCTAGCGACAATACAATCAAAACTTAATCCAGTGTCAAAAAGACAAGTAGTAGAGGTACCGTTCAAAATTACAGTTCCTCGAGTTGAGGGTCGGTCCCCCTCAGGTTGAGAATCACTGACATTGACTCTACCTTTCGAGGCTGTATGCAAACATCCAATGCGGTTTGCACCGGTTTGTTTGCCCTGATCAGACGTTCCTGGTGTAGGGGTCTTCCCTTTTCCTTGACCTTGGTGGCCGCGCTGCCACGTAGGCTTGTTGGGTTGATCAGAATTTTTGTTGGGGGGTATCGGGTTTTGTAGAATTTCGATTTTTCCTGGGGAGGTTTCTGGGTATTGTTATCTCGTTGGTTATAATGTTGAGAGGAAGTGGAAGAATAGGATGCCTGCTCTAGATTCTGTTTTCGAGATGGCTCATCGGTGGGTTTACGTTTAGTGCTGGGAAGTTCGGCCATTGCATTGCTATAGCGTTCGGCTTTATTGAGTATGTCTTCAAGCCTGACTGCCCCCTGTTCAGCCAAAAATCTACGTGTTTCATTCGACAAAGTGGATTTTATCTGCTCCACAAGAACAAGTTCGAGGAGTCCCTCATATGAAAGAGGTAGGTCAGATAATTCAATGCACTTTGTCAGATAACCCGTGAGACGTGAAGAGAACTGGGGAAATGTTTCCGTGCTCTCTTTTCGGCTGTTTCTGAACAACTGCAGAAACTTTCGGGCAGTCATCTCAAACTGCTGTAGTAAGGCCTTTTTCAACATGTCGTAATCATGTTGATTCGGTCCCAGCTTTGTGTACACGTCATAAGCATTGCCTTTCAGTGACGTTGAAAGTTTGAGCGCCCAGCGGGTACTCTCTAACCCATAAAGATTCGCGAGTCTCTCGAATTTTTCTAGGTAGCTGTCAATTTTTTCGTTAGGGCTAGGAAAAGATTCTAAAGAAAACGACATAGCAGTTAATTGGGCAGATTGAGTACTGGAGAGGTCCATTGATTGAGACTGGGGCGAAGACGGCTCTCCGTTAGTCGAAGTAGAGGCGCCCCGACTCTCTAGAGCCTTAAGCGCCAGTTGATGCTGTCTTTCCTTGTCTCTCTCTCTCTCTCTGCGAGTTTCCATCTCTGCTTCAATTTTCTTCTGTTCCAAAAGACGTTCTTCCGCTTCTTTCTTATCTGCCCTCTCCTGGGCTTCTCTCCTCTCTGTTCTTTCTTTCTCTTCCTTCCTCTCAGCTTCTGCTCTCTGTTGCTCCGCCTTCCTCTCAGCTTCGGCTCTCTGTTGCTCCGCGTCATATATTTCCAATTCCTGGTTAATAAACGCGTTTGCAGCTTCTGCATCTAATCCTGCCTCTTTCGCTTCCAGCCTCAAGATGGCCCTCATCTTTATCCTCTCTGCCATTGTTAAAGAATAAGATGAAGTATGCCTAGAGAACTAGTAAGAAGAAACGCGAAAGGGAGGAACTCTGAACCGCTACGAGAAAAAAACAAAAAACACAAGTATAAATTTACCTGTGTTACCTCCTACCTGTACTGTGCAAACTTATCGCTGCTATTATCTGGCAATTAAGGCTCTAAACGCAAGCGACTATGCCACTAAATGGTAAGTTACACTGGAAAAGAATCTACTTTTACTAACAGTAGAGAAAAATTTATATTAAAACAATTTAAAAGGAAAAAAAAATTTTCCCCTAAATTTTAAATCTCTGACAACAAACTCCGTCCCTAAAGTCAATTATTGAGATGAGACGTTGTTAACTTAATTTTTAAAAATCAGAACAATCCGTCTTTAGCTAAGCTCAACTCTTTTTGACTTCAAAAACCTTAGTGACTGTAAAACAATCACGCAATCCCAGCAACTTTTATAAAGAAAGAAATATAATTATCTCCGCCAGAGGATAATAAAATAGCAAATATATTTGTTTATCTGTACTTTCTACTGCTGTGGAGAGAAAACAACCTGTAAATATGCTGTGTGGACAACCCAAATACTTAAAGAACGTTTGTCTAGGGGTGTAATTATTTATTTATTTCCCTAATTCACAAAGACAAATCATTCACACTCTACCTAGTTAGACCCAAACTAAATCAGACTCAAAATATCTTTAACCCGGCTATGCGATTGCCTCAAATGTAGCTCAAGATCCCAGAACCAGCCCACAAATATGTGTGCATCAAATGTATCTCAAAATTATCCCAGACGAGCCGGCCAAATATTGTCGTAAATTTATTTTGAGAGAAAAGAGTCGTAGAAATAGTGGTCCGGTTTAGAGTGGAAAATGATGATGGAAAGCTCAGTGATAGAAAATGTAGAGATTTAATAGTTACTTCACAGCGTGCTGGAGGAGAGTAAAGACAGACTTATTTACGACAAATCGTGTCTCTCAATCTTCTCTTTCACTCTCCTGGTCAAACAATTATTTGCCAGTTTTCCAGACTCGCATCTGCGCGCACACCGATTTTGGTGTTTTCAAACACACACACGACGTTGATACAAACTATATTAAACGAATAGGGGAAAAGTTGGGCTTTGGGTATATCCAACACACAGAACTAAATGAGTTTATGTGATTTTATTCACTTTAAACATCAATCACTAAAAATATCAGATATTACATAAATTATCATAAGTACACAAATGCAAATAACAAGTTTGGGAGGGGGTGAAGAAGATTGGTATCGACTAAGCCCTTCCCGCTCATTAGACAAAGACAAACCCAGTCCAGAGATAGATAATATCAGGAACACGGGTACGTTAACCTAACAGTAAAGTTAATTACTCTGAAAGAGGTGTTACCAAGTTAGGTATAAGTGATAGAAAAAAAAACCTGTTCTTCCCAGCTGTTCTTCCCTTTACTAAGCAAATGGAAAGGAGGTGGTTTTAAACAGAGTTAACAAATTATCAACTATCCCACTTAAAGGAACAATGTAGGGTATACAGAAAAGATATATGTTACCAGGTAAGCAAGTTAACAAAATGGTCACACAAAAGAATTAATTTCCTGTCATTCATACACGCGCTAGCAAAGGCCTTCACTCATCTTGCTCTCACTTACCGATTGTGAAAAAATCTTGCACTCCATAGAATAACACAACATCAGTTACACCTCAACTAAATGTGTGAGTGTTTGTTCAAGTTCTAGCCCCAGATTATCGGGTAGGCGGTCAGCACATAAAAGGATCCCGTAATCGCTGGAAAATGAATCTGTAGTTGTGTCTCTTTTCTTAATAACAGTTTCTATGGGAGGGCACGGTCTCTGATACCGGGGTGAGGATGGTGTGGTCTATTTGACTATGCCGCGGATAATAATATTCTTACGCGTGCTGGTACACTTTATCCGTGAGGTATGGTTTAAGTCCAGTGAGAAAACTAGTCACATCACTGTTCAGGAAATTATGAATTATCTCTCTGTGTCAGTAAACTAACAAAGCTCGGGCCAGTGTTCTTCTTCCCGTTACGACTTAAGTTGTTTGATGGTGCGTTAAATTTGTCTTTGGGTGTGCTTTCTTTGCTATAAGTTAGATAGCGGAATTCCAAACATAGAATCGCCTCAAAGATTAAAAATTTACACAGTCTCAACAAGTTCTGCGTCAGGGGAACTCTACACACTGTTTATGCTTTGCTTTGCTTAGATTGATTTCTTTATTGCTTTCTTAATGCTGGGATCGCACAGGTTACGATCACTCTGTATGAAAGAAAAAAAAGACATGTAATATACCGAAAACAAATAACCTTCTAAAGCGCGATGAATTTCCCGTTAAGCCTATAATACACTCTAGTATTTAATTATGTATTTAATAAACACTGCGCAAATTCTAGTGGTTAAAAACCCACATCTATAAAACTAGGACTTAACTGAATTTATTAATTATAAATTCCTTCGCGACTTCAAAAGTTAATTTTTCATTTCATTTTCATTTCATAACCCTCCACTCCCAAAGGAGCATAGGCCTTCAACAAACACATGCCAAGTCCTCCTGTCACGTGCCATCATCTCAAGTTCTTTCCATGTTCTCCTCATCATTTTCACCTCTGTTTCCAACTCTCTTCTCCATGTACTTCTTGGTCTTCCTCTGCCTCTCTTGCCCTGGGGGTTCCAGAACAAGGACTGCCTTGTAATGCTATCAACAGGTTTCCTCAGTGTGTGTCCTATCCATCGCCATCGTCTTCTTCTCATCTCTTGTTCCACTGGCACTTGTCCAGTTCTTGTCATCAGTTCCACATTGGTAACCTTGTCATACCATTTTAATCCCTCTATTCTACGCAAGCACCCATTTATGAAAGTCTGTAGCTTTTTGGTTGTTGTCTTTGTTGTTCTCCATGTCTCCGAGCCATACAATAGGACTGACTTCACATTTGAGTTGAAGATTCTTATTTTCGTGTTGGATCCTATTTCTCTTGATCTCCATATATTTCCCAATGCAATGAAAGCTCCTCTTGCTTTTTGTATTCTTATTTTGATATCGCTGTCTGTCCCTCCAACTTTGTCTATATTACTGCCAAGATATGTGTATGATTCTACATCTTGTATTGGTGTTTCTTCAAGTTCAACCCTGTTTTCATTACCTGCATTTATTCTCATTATTTTTGTCTTTTCCCTGTGTATTTTCAGACCCAATTGCTGTGACCTCTCATCGAGTGTTTTCAATTTGTCCTGCATCTGATTACGGTTATGGGACAGGAGAGCCAAGTCATCAGCAAAATCCAGATCATCCAACTGCTTAGTCAGAGTCCACTGGATTCCATTTCTGTTGTGTGTTGTCGATGATCTCATAACCCAATCTATTGCCAGCAAGAAAAGAAATGGAGACAAGAGGCATCCCTGTCGCACTCCTGTTCTTATCCCAAATGGTTCTGTAAGCTGTCCTTCATGAAGAACTCTGCACGTCATGTCTTCATAGGTTTTCTTTATTAATGATTTTCAGGGGAACTCCATAATGCCTCATCAATTTCCAAAGTGATTCTCTGTCCACACTGTCAAATGCTTTTTCGTAGTCCACAAATCCGATGTATAGTGGTGAATTCCATTCCAGACTTTGTTCAACTATTATTCTCAAAGTGGCTATCTGGTCTGTACATGATCTGTTTTGTCGAAAACCTGCTTGTTCATCTCTCAATTTCTTGTCTATGGACTCCTTTAATCTCTCAAGGATAATCCTGTTCAATACCTTTCCTGGCACTGATAGTAACATTATTCCTCTATAATTTGTGCACTCTTGTAGATTTCCCTTCTTAGGCAACTTAACCAGATATCCTTCCTTCCATTCTGCTGGTATCTCTTCTTTTTCCCAGACTTTACCAAGTAATTTATATAACATCTCTGTAGCCGTGTCGATATCTGCTTTGATGGCCTCTGCTGGAATGCCATCAGGTCCAGACGCTTTTCCATCTCTTAGAAGCTTTATGGCTTTCTTTATTTCTTCCTTCGTTGGTCTTTCACCGTTAATTTGTAGCTCTTCTTCTGCTGGCTGGATGTCCGGCGGGTTTTGTGGAGCTGGTCTATTGAGAAGGTCCCCAAAATATTCTGTCCACCTCTTCATTTGCTCTTGTATATTGCTGAGCAGTTTCCCATTCTTATCTTTTATGAGGCAACTTGTTTGCTTGTATTTCCCTGTTAGCTTCTTTGTGCTGCTATACAGTTCTCTCATATTTCCTTTGGCTGCAGCATCTTCTGCCTCTCTTGCCAACTCCTCAATATACTTCCTCTTGTCTCTTTTGATACTTCTTTTTACTTCTTTGTTTGCTTCTGTGTACACTTCTTGAGCCTTGGCTTTGGAACTTCTGGTTTTGCTTGTGTTTAACTCTGCTTTCTTGTTTTTTCTATCTTTTATCTTATTGATGGTTTCTGTTGTTATCCATGCTTTTTGTTGTCTTTCCCTTTTCCCCAGTATTTCTTCACATGTCTCCTTCCATACCGTTTTGACCTGCTGCCAATAGTCTTCTGTATTCTCTACATCTTCCAACTGTTGGAGCACTTGGAATTTGTTGGATACTGTGACCGCAAATTTGTCTCTTGTTTCTTGATTTCTTAGCTGTCCTACATTAAACTGTTGTCTATAATTTTGCATTGTTGCATATCTCTTGAGTTTCATTTTTACTTTGGCTATCAGAAGATGGTGATCTGATGCCACATCTGCTCCTCTATATACCTTTACATCCTGCAATGATGATCTAAACTTCTTCTTTATGCATATATGATCGATCTGATTTTCTGTTCTATGGTCTGGTGATATCCATGTTGCCTTGTGTATTCTCTTATGTGGAAACATGCTTCCTCCTATAGCCAGTTGATTTGAAGCACAGAAGTTTGCGAATAGTTCTCCATTTTCATTCATTACTCCTAGCCCATGTTTTCCCATGACTTCTTCAAATCCAGTATTGACTGTACCTATCTTTGCATTCATGTCACCCATCAAAATTGTGATGTCTCTTCTTTTTATTTTATCCATAATTTCCTGTAGTTTAGTATAAAATGCTTCTTTCACAGACTCTTCTTTGTCATTAGTTGGTGCATAACATTGGATGACATTGACATGAATTTTCTTTTTAGCTGTTTTGAAAATAGCTGTTATTATTCTGGGTCCCACAGCTTCCCATTCAATGAGTGCTTTCTGTGCTTCTTTAGATAACATAAGAGCTACCCCTTCACTGTGGTGTGAACTTTCGTCTTCGTGTCCTGAGGACAGCACCAATTCACCTGTGATGAGTTTCTTCCTGTCTACCCCCTTCCACTTTGTTTCACACATTCCCAGAACCTCGATTTTGTATTCCCTCATTTCTGCTGCTACTTGTGCCACTTTCCCTTGTTCGTTCAATGTCCGAACATTCCAGGTGCCAAATCTGGAAGTTCTCCTAGAAGAAAGAAGGTTAATCAGCAACACAGACTCCTTTCGGCTTTCTCTGTGTTGCATCATATGCCTCCCCGCGAGAGGACCTTCCCCTGTCTTGGATGGCTGTGTTTTATTTTCTTTATTTGACTTGTCCATATTTGTTGAAGTTTTTTGTGGTTTAAATTTTTTTTACAGGATGGGGTAACCGGCCCCATGCCCAACCCTCCTTAGTCGCCTTCTACGACATGCTTGGCAGGGGACAGTGTTACTATTCTTTGCTCCCCTTTCGGGCCCCGGTAACACGCGAATTCTAGTGGTTAAAAACCCACATCTATAAAACTAGGACTTAACTGAATTTATTAATTATAAATTCCTTCGCGACTTTAAAAGTTAATTTAAGCATCTATTATCTTTTGAAATAATATAATAGATAGATCATTATATTTAAAACTGGAACTCTTGAGATGGTTTAATTAAATAGATTTAAATTAACACAAAATCCCTTGAAATAGAATGACTAGACCACTGATCACTTTACACAATATATATTTTACCGCTTTGCACAGAATTAGAAATCACTGCAAATATATATAAAATCCAGGGGAAAATCTATAACAAGATTTCAATAAAGCTAGTGCTTCTGTAAAGATCTGGCCAGCGAGTGATAACGTGTCTAGTTCTACATGGTCTATTTAGCTAAAATGAAATGTAAGTTGAGTGGGACATGATAAACTTGACAACTTATTTGATCTCACGAACTTTTGGGGATCTGACCGCCAAATCAAGAGAAAAAGCCGCCCCCTGGTCTTCGTATCCGCTCGCTGCTGCCCGTTTCGCTTTCCCCCGTTCGCTCGGTTCCTCGATTGACACCGAGACGCGAAATTAGCGGCAAGCAACTGCTTCTCGTATCAGGGAAAACTACTGTCTTTGATAGCGCCGATAGTCTCCCCTAAGATCCCTCGGTCTGTCTCTTTGATCTCGTCGCTGTATCCTACATGAGTCCCGGTGGAATGCGTTCTGGCAAACGAAAAGTTACAACCAATGTTCAGGGGTTCTAATGTTATGAAAAGCTAAGGGTCCCTTTAATCATCCATCAAATCAGGGAAAATTCACTAGTCAAACTAGACGTACGTCACAGTAATCAGTAGCAATCCTTACATTTTTTGGTAGTGTTACACGATACAATACAAATAATTAACGCCAATTCTTAACCCGCCACGCAAAACCCCGCTTCGCTTGACACATTCTGCCATGCATATATACACGCTGCGACAAAGCCAACAGAGGAAAAACACGCAGACAATTTTATTGCCTCCTCGCGGTAATGTTTCTGACGTCACAAAAACAAGTTAGTTATTTGAAAAATACATGCTAGCGAGATGAATGAGAGGAAAAGATGGCGGTTTTGTGTAAAATATTTATTTGACAATTGACTATGACAAAAATTGAAAATCTAAACCAATATGAATCTGACCATAAAAATCATATGGTAGTATAGCTTAGATTCCACTGAGCAAGAATGTGTTTTAAATATTATGGTAGTCCAAGAATTAACCAAGTTATTGAGAAAATACTAAATGTCTACGGACCAGACAGACTGTCGTTCCTGCTTGTTTTTTATAACGGTAGTGGGGACGCGAGCTTAGAAGAGAGACATTGAGGAAATTCAAATTCGCTTGGGTAAAAAGAGTATAATAGGGAAAGGGGAGCGGTAGGAAAAATGTAATCCAAAACGAAACATCTTTTTGTATTGGGCAGAACTAAAGCAGACTGGCCAATAGACTACCAGACGCAGAGTTTGTTTGGAATAATTTTTGTTTTTTCAAAAACTGCATTTGAATTTTGGTAGTCGCAAGCTTTCGATTGGCCAGTACTTACTTACTTAGTCGTTCCCCTTCTACCGTGAGGTGTAGAGGTTTGGAAGAGAGAGCGCCAGACTATTCTATCAGCTGTCTTCTTCCTGGCCTGGTTCCATTCTAGTCCTCGGTCCTTCAAAGATTGTCTAATGTTGTCCTCACAGAGGACTCTGGGTCGTCCTGGAGGTCGGTATCCCTGGCTCTTTGTTTCCCATGCTTGTCGTGGTAGCCGATCTTCTCCCATTCTGCAGACATGGCCAAACCATCTTAGTTGGGACTGTTCTATTTGGGTCTGCAGCGGGTGGGATTTTAGGCCTTGACGTATCGTCTGGTTGCGGACCATGTCTCTTCTTGTTACTTCAACCACCTTCCTCAGATACCTCATTTCTGAGGTTTGGATCTGGCTTTTGTGGGTTGTAGTCATTGCCCATGACTCGCATCCATATGTCAAGACTGGGACATAGGTGGAGCGGTATACAGCCATCTTCGTTTTCTTACCAACCTCTTTCTTGCTGAGGAATCCTCGATTTATGGCCTGATAAAGTCTCCCAGCCGCTGCTTTTCGAGTGGCCATCTCTTCTTTGATGCCCCCCTTTCGGTCTATAATAGCTCCGAGATATTTAATGTGGTCGACCTGCTCCATGACCTGTTCTCCCAACTTAATCTGATGTTTTCTTTCTTCTCGTGATATCACCATGGATTTTGTTTTAGAACTGCTTATGACCATCCCTCTCTTCTCCAGCTCTTCCTTCCAGACTTGCAGGTTGGATTGGAGATGTGTCTCTGATTTAGCAATCAGGACAACATCATCAGCAAATGCTAGCTCTGAAATACAGACCTGTCTCATCTTCCAGTACCCCACTGAATACTTTCTTGTTCTCTCCTTACATGCCTTGATGACATCGTCCATGAGGAGTATGAAAGGATAAGGTGACAGGATATCGCCTTGTCTTACACCAGTGGTGGTCCTGAACTCTTCTGACTTATAGTTTGCTGTCTTCACATAATTTCTGCAAGACTTGTAGAAGCTCTGTATAGCATGAATCAGAGGTGCTGGAATGTTCTTTCTTGCCAAACAGTCCCAAAGTTTGCTCCAGGGGACCCTGTCAAACGCCTTTTCCAGATCTATGAAACAAAGATGGATCTCACTCTTGTACTCAAGGGCCTTTTCACTCAGCTGCCTGAGTGTGAAGATTAGGTCTTGAGTACTTCGGTTTGCTCGGAATCTGCACTGGGCTTCATCCAATTGTGGCTCAGCTAGGCATCGGAGTCTCTGCTCTAGGATTCTAGAGTAGATTTTACCAGGGACACTGAGAAGGGATATGCCTCTGTGGTTTCCACATTGTCGATTGTCACCCTTTTTGAAAATCGGTGTTATAATGGCAATCTCCCAATCCTTTGGTATGGCCTTGTTGCGCCACGCTGCCCGTAGGACCCTTAGGAGTAATAGGTCGCCTGATGCTTCCATGTACTTAACCATTTCTGGTTTTATACCATCATGTCCTGCTGCTTTGCCCATCTTGATTTTCTCTAGTGCTGCCTTCAGTTCTTCCATCTTTATGTCATCTTCATCACCATTTGTATCCTCTTCTGTGCTAGTGGTTATCATTTCTGATGCTCTACCTTGCTCACCATCAAGGAGTTCTGAGAAATATTCTTTCCATTACTTCCTTTGGGGCAGTAAGCAATTTGCCTTGTTTGTCCTTTATACATTTGAGAGGGCATTGTTTTTCCTTCCTCATGTTCTTTAGGGTCTTATAGAACAATTTCTGGTTTTCTTGCGCATCCTTTTCTAGCTTTTCTCCAAATTCTTCCCAGGACTTCTGTTTTGCTGCTAGCACCTTGTTCTTTGCTTCTGTTCTGAGTATCACATATTCTCTATATTTCTCTATTTGTCCTGCTGTGTTTTTAGCTCCTAAGTATTGTTTCCATGCCATGTTCTTCTCTCTTATTTTCTCTTTGACTTCTTCTGCCCACCAAGGTGTCCTCTTTCTCTTGTTCCCAAGTCGGACTTCACCACATGCTTCTGCAGCAGCTGTCTTTATGATGTCCTTGAATTTAAGCCACAGGGTTTCCAAGTCATCAGGTTGTTCTTCTGTGTTTCTCACCGCTGTAGCAATAAGCCCCTGATATCTGGTCTTAATTTCTGGCTCTTTCAGCTTGTAGGTCTTAATGCTCATTTCTTCCGTTCGTTTACTTGGTTTCTTGCGTGGTGCTGGGCAGTTCCTAGGCTGAGCAACTCTTTCAGTTGTTCTTTTGATTGTAAGCAGGTAGTGATCACTTCCAATCTCTGGCCCCCTCCAGACTCTAGCAAACCGGACATATTTGAATGAGCTCCTCCTAACAATGGCATAGTCGATCACTGACTTCTCATTCTTTGTTGGATCACAACTAGTGTATGCTTGTATGCGCTTATGGGGGAACTTTGTGTTGGTAATGATCAGATTCTGCTCACTGCAGAATCTGAGGAGTCGCTTTCCATTGTCATTGAGAGTATCTTCCCCATATCTTCCGATTACTCCACCCCATCTAGCATGGTCATTTCCAACTCTGGCATTGAAATCTCCGAGCATGATAATTTCATCTAGGCAGTCATCCACTGTCCTTTGAAGCAGCTCGAAGAATTCTTCATTGACCTCTGCTCTCTCATCCTCATTTGGCCCATACACTATGACCAGGTTGACTATGGTTTCTCCTTCTTTTAGTTTTACAACCATAATGCGCTCCGAGACAAAGTTCCATCCCTTGATACTATCTTTCTGGTTTTTGGCCACAATGCAACCCACGCCCCCTTTAGCTCTTTCAGATGTGGGTACACCACTGTATAGCAGAGTGTTGCCATCGAGATCCATGACTCCTTGTCCCTTTTTCTTTGTTTCGGTAATAGCCAGGATTTCTAGTTTTGCTTTCCTCATCTCTTCCATCAGCTCCTCTTCTTTCCCATTTATACTTCTTGTGTTCCATGTTCCATAAGTCGTAGTCCGTTCCAGTTCGTCGCCTTTAGAATCAGTCCGGTTTTCTCTCTTATATTGCTTGTAATCGTAGTTTAAGACAAACAGGTGATTGGCATGTTGTGCCTTTGCATGGTGGAGGGGCTGCCTCCTTACGGCCTCCATGCAGGCCGCCCTCCTCCTTTTTCATCCGGGCTTGGGACCGGCATAGGCGGAGTTCGATTGGCCAGTGCTAGTAAATATTAGCAAAAAGCTTTCACTATTCATTGCCAGTTGAACAAAACTTTTATTCAGATACGCTGAGAACAGCTGTGATAAATTTAAAAGTAAATTAAATAACTAAATAAGTATTTCACAGTCTGGACGGAGCAGAAGAAGCTGAGGCCACTTCTTTGCAAGTCAGCGTCATTTGTTTATATTTCTTGAAAATTTGTGGTAAGAATGCTTTATGAATTCATATGTTTAATCCCACTGCCAAAGTTAGATACTGCTATTGTGGGAAAGTGAAGGACATGTCGGGAGCAGACATTGTTGAGTCCTCACATTGAAATGTATCTAACTGTTGTATGTTGTCATGATTATGTTTGAATATTATTGCATTAGAAAGATGTTAGTAAGCCTCTGTGTTCCATGAACACTATTAAACATGCCTGAAGCATTTATATTTTTTAAAAAAAAACACACACATATAAAAGGAAATGTGGTTACTCCACATTATTTTATGGAGGAAAACTATGTAAACGTACAGTGGCGTATCTGCCATAGGGACCTGAGGTGTGGTCACAGCAAGGTGGGAGTCATGAAAAACTAGGGGAGAGTGCACCTGAAATGCACGCGAGGCTGACCCCATATCACAGTAGGGAAATAAATAATATCAAAAGTGATCAGATATAAAAGGCTAGGGTGTCCTTTTGTTGCAGAGGTTTTATTTCCTGTTGCCAGCTGGTAACAGGAAACCTGCGGAGTGACGATAACGCCAAGAAGTCTCCGACAATTCATGTATGCTGTCAAGAGATAACAGCAGGAGCTTGGGCGTGTGATGTGATATCGATATTTCTGCAACTACACACTATCTTATCATTCAACAAGAAACCCCAGGTGATATGTTAAGGACCTGGGTATATCTGACAGTTTCGTTTTAAACAAACTCTGGTATTTCAAATCATACTCAGGAAGTTGATGGGGTATGATGATAATACAGCCCCTCATACACAGTGACTCTCCCTATTAGAGGACTAAAGTGTAAGCTGTGAACATTCCAACAGGAAAGACATATATTAACTTTGTAGTTATTTTAGTTGATCTTTTCTGTAAACTATCTTGTCCTCATTTTCAAAGACCTGCCCAAAGATATGACTGGACAGGCAAAATAAATTGTACAAAAAAAATTTATTTAAAGAAAAACTTAACCACTGTTTATTCACTTCCTCATAGAAACTTAACGTGTTTTTGTGTTATGTACCATCATTTCATTTCTCCCCTAGACACTAGGTACATCATACACCAGACACTAGAGCCAAAATAGTGACCGTGTGAGATCTAGGGAGGTAGCATTAGGTTCCCTGCACATAATTTATCATCATCATTTATAGAGTCAGGGGCCTACATGTGCTTGACCTCACACAGTTAATACATACACGGATTTCATTCTTTTAGGATACCATCATAACCTCCCCAGCAAAATCTAACTTTGCTACAAGATCTTTGCCTATCGGCTGCTAATTTTAGACCCACTGTTGTGACGTCTCATCCGGTATTCTCATTATGTCTTGCACGTGGTTTTGGTTTAGGGATAGAAAATGAAGGTCATCGGTCAAGTCTAGATTGTCGATTTATTTTATAGAGCCGTTTGAATTCCGTTTCTGGTGGTTAGTGTAGCTGTTATAATAATCTAATTTATACAGCATGGGGCGGACTGACTGTCACCTGGGCCCTCGTGCAATAAAGGGTTATTAACTTGACACTTGATTAAGTTAAATGCAGGCCCCCTACTGATGCGGGTCTTAGGATACTGCCCGATTGCCTGACCGCTAAGGCCGCCTCTGCCATACAGTCAGTTGGAAGAGGTATTGTAACAAGAGGCATGCCTGTCAATTTCAATTCTTGATGGACTTCTAACTGGACTCCATAATGACTCACTGGTACCTGAAGCCATTTTCTGTGTCAGCTGTCAAATGTTTTACGTGAGTTCAGTTTAATGTTCACCTTAGAGCAGGGGTCGGCAACCAGTCGATCCCGATCTACCGGTAGATCCTAGTTGATGATTTGGTAGATTTTTAGGCGACTGTTGGGAGGGGGAAGATTTTTTAAAACTACTGACATTTCGGACTAGATCTCCTAAATGCCGGCATTTAAAATCATGGCATTCCCGATATCAAAGGTAGGCTACTTTTTCCGCAGTCCCAATGAAAGTATCGAGCTGGCTACTAAAATATATTCGTGAACTGCATGAGATAGGAACGGGATCTTTTCTTTGTAAAGTTCATCATCTCCCTTCCTATCCCCGCTTAAAATTACACACACACATAAGCGCGCGCGCACACACACACACACACACACATTATATATATATATATATATATATATATATATATATATATATATATATATATATATATATATATATATATATATATATATATATATATATATATATATATATATATATATATATATATATATATATATACAGTAGATCTTCTGACGGCTCGATGTTACTAAAGTAGATCCCAAAAGCTCCTGGGTTGCCGACCCTGATTTAGAGTTATGTGCCGTGTCACTAACTGGTCTGTTCCTGTATTGCTATCAGTCTCCCTCATTTGGCTGCTAGACCAGATATCCCCTCCTTCCAGTTTGCTGGCATGTGGTAGCTTGTGATAACTTGGTTATGATGTACCACTCACCATAAATTAAATCTGGAAGTGCAGTGTTTGTTAGCCCGCGTGGAGTTCCGGTAGGTCCTTCTTGAGAGAAAGATAGAATGGGACCACAGCTCTCATCAGCATGTAGCAAGAATCGACCAAGGTGAGATTGTGCACGTGGTTGGCTATGCCATAATGTAAACAGAATAGCTACAGAAACTGCCGCTACAAGAGCACATTAGTGCTTCGCCACGATTAGCTTGGGGATGCTACAGTGTCGATCTTATGCTCCACCAGGAGCGAAAAAGGAAGGACGAATAGTTTAATCTATTGTTGTATTATGTAATATAATAATGAGTACACATATTGCCTGTTTTCATCTCTATTTATGACGCAAGGAAACAGCTGACATATGACACAATGTTGAAACCAAGGTGAAAGGTTACAGTGCTGGCATATTTAGGCTATAAACCGCAGTTAAGTCTGTGTGTTATTAACTTCAGCAACAGCGGAATGTGGTTCACACTTGTCTACATCAAGTGCTACTCTAGGCTACAAGAAATGCTCTTGTCTGCGTTTCCCACAGCCAAATATGTAAGCCTAATAATATAAGTAAGTGTAAGCCATTTGCTCAAAGTCCGTTGCTCGCTGTGTGTGCTGTGAGCGGGCTCACGGCGTGAAGCAGAATATACAATCTGTAACGTACAGGCCGTTCTGTCGATTATATATTTTGTTGATGTATTAATTCAGGAACAAATGTAAACAACTTATGTTACACACAAATATGAAACGCCCCCAGCACACGTCTATTGTTTATGTTTTTTCTTGTTAAGATTGAGAGAATTTTTTTCAAAAAATTATGATAGTTAATTTTCTGTTACTGCTACATTAGTTTTTCTTGAGAGGTAATGCATTATTATAAATTACCACCCATAAATAACAACCATCTAGCACACATACCCCCGACTGGAAACCAGAGGAAGAATTGGGATTCCAAAGAAAACCAGGTGTAGAAAGGAAGAAAGGGGAGCTAACGGAACCGGATCATCCTTGGCACAGCTGAAAAATTCAGGCCAAAATCGAAATCGGTGTAGAGCGACAATTCTAGCCATATGGTCTACATGGAACCAAAAAGTCGAAACAAGATTGTATGTCAATGGGGAAAAAAACAACGGATACTGTTTTTGTTGTTGTGTTTTTTAACGTTTAACAAATTCCAACAGAATGTTTACTATTAACAGAAAAATGAAAGCACATTCTACGTCGATGTTTGGGCTTTTACGCCTGAGGCCGTCTTTCAATTTAAGTCAGCAGCTGACTATCATTATCGTCACCACCTGCCATCTCCGCAACGAAGGTCGGCTGCAATGAATATCCAACGTCTACTGTCTCTTGTCTTGATGGTGCTCATAGACTCTATCCTGTCTATCTCTTCATGTTATCTTCCCACTTATAGCGCTGCCTTCTCTTGCACGTTTACCTTCAACTTTGCCTTCTATTATGGTCTTCTGCAGGATGTTATGTCTTTTTATGTGACCAAAATATTTTAATTGCCTAATTTTTATCTCCTTCATTAATTCTCTTTTCATACCTAGATTTTCTAGGATCTCTTTATTTGTTTTCTTTTCTTTCCATGAGATGCACCCCATTCTTCGAAATATCCACATCTCGAGAGCCTAAATTCGTTCTTCCAATTGCTTATTCATTGTCCATGTTTCTACACCACACAGTAAAGAAGAATGTATGTAACACTTGATGATTCTGAGTTTTAATTTGTAATTTAATTGTTTATAGGGAGCCGCGGTAGCGCAGTGGTTAGTGCACTGTCTTCCTAGCTCGGTGGTCCATGGTTCGATCCCCAGTTGAGGTGGGATTTTTAGACCGCAAACGGCTCCGGGGTGGACCCAGCCTCATGAATTGGGTACCAGAACAACTCTGGGAAGGTTAAGGCGGCCGGCGTGATGCTGACCACATCACTCCTAGTGTGCCGATGGTCAAGAAAATACGGGCCTAACACCGTATTCCCAATATGCCTCAATAGGCGTGTAACAGGATCTTTTACCTTTTTTATAATTGTTCATATTTGTCTCATGTTCTTGAATGTAGCGTTGGCCATTTCTAACCTCTTCTTGATTTCTGTTTCACATCTGCCATCTTTAGCTGACTATACAATCTATGAAAATACTGCTTAAGATTATTCAAACGAAAATTAAAAGTTAGGTAGACAATGATGTTCATGAAGAACGGGTCAGATTTTCGAGAACAGCGGAACAAAAGAAGTGATATTTGTGACAGATTTTTAGCAGAAAGATATACAGAGGTCCAAAAAATAAATATTTACATATGCTTTATGTGACTATTGAAGGTTTTTGACAGAGTCCATCATGCTAAAATAATTGAATGTCCTGAGAAAAATAGCCATAGATAGAAAAGGATCCATTTACACGCCTATTGAGGCATACTGAGAATATGGTGTTAGGCCCATATTTTCCAGACCATCGGCACACTAGGGATGATGTGGTCAGCATCACGCCGGCCGCCTTAACATTCACAGAGTTGCTCTGTTACCCTATTCATGAGGCGAGATCGACCCTGGAGCCGTTTGCGGTCTAAAGAAATCCCACCTCAACTGGGGATCGAACTATGGACCACCGAGCTAGGAAGCACTGTGCTAACGCGACTTCTCTATAGATAGAAAACACACAATCAACTCAGCAACTTACATTGGCAACAAACTGCCAGAATAAACTCAGCAACTTACATTGGCAACAAACTGCCAGAATAAATTCAGCAACTTACATTGGCAACAAACTGCCAGAATAAATTCGGGCCTGAATTTCTCACTACATAAAAAATTGTGAGACAAGGTTGAGTACCATCCCCTTGCCTACTTAATTATTTAATACAGTATATCATCACAGAAAAACATTTTCAAACAGATGCAGGAAATGCCAGCACTGAACATCGGAGGACGATCAATAAACAGCATTAGATATGCGGATGATACAGTTTTGTTAGCTCAAAGTGAACATGACTTACAAGAGCTAGTGAAGCAAGTAAGCATAAGTCATGATTATGAATTGGACATTAACGTTTTGATAATCAGCAAAACAGATGACGAAGCAAATTTACAAATACGAATAAATGAGAAAATACTAAAATACGTCAAGAGTTTCTTATAACTGGGATACATAACAGCAGAAGATGGCAGACGTCAAACAGAAATATGTGGAACAGAGAAAGAACATATAGTCGTCAACAGTACCATTCCTGGAATACTTCTATGGAGATACAAATAATCTCAAGGTGACCTGATTTCTTTGGAAATATTAAAGTAGACGTCCGAGAGTGTACGACGAAGAAGAAGAAGAAGAAGAAATCAGAAGGCAATAGGAATGGCCAAAGCGACATTCAATAACATGAAACAAATACTAATATCCAAACAATTCATTAATACATTTAAAACGAGAGTCATCAAGTGTTATATATACTCATCATGCTGTATGGTGTAGAAACATTTAAAAAAAGATCCAGTTACACGCCCATTGAGGCATATTGGGAATATGGTGTTAGGCCCATATTTTCTTGACCATCGGCACACTAGGGGTCATGTGGCCAGCATCACGATTTTTTTTTTACCATGCTGTATGGTGTAGAAACATGGACAATTAAAAAGCAGTTAGAAGAAGGAACTGAGACCCTTGAGATGTGGATATATAGAAAAATTGGGTGCATTTCATGGAAAGAGAAGAATACAATGAAATTATAGAAAAGCTAGGAATGAAAAGATAAATAATTAATGAGATCAAAGTTAGGCAGCTAAAATACTTTGGTCATATAAAAAGACATACCATCTTGCTAAAACCCGTGAAGGAATAAAAGTTGAAGACAAACGTGCAAGAGGAAGATAGCGCTATAAGTGGAAAGATAATATCAAGCGATGGACAGGAAACAATCTATAGAAGTGCACAATCAAGACAAAGAAACAGAAGACGTTGGAGATATATTGCAGCCGACCTTTGATGCAAAGATGACAGTTGATCATCTTTGTACACTGTTTGTATAAATGTATCGTTACCCAGAGTACCAAGCGGGCGATTTTAGCATCCTGCCAGTTCGAGCAGACGGTTGATACACAACAGACATCGGTTCTGTTTACATCTTAAGCAGGAAGTGTGCATCCGGTGCACTCTGCTGCCAATGAAACCTGCCTCGATTTCGTATTTGCTTTATGTTTAAGGAATCTCGATTTTTGGTGATTTTTTTACTGCAATGTACGATTTCACGATATATATATATATATATATTTCCCCGTGTGTATGCGATACGTGAGTATTAAAAAACAAATAAGTTTACATCAGTTGTAATATACAGTATCCTAAAGAAGCCAGCCTCAGTCTACCATTACAGAAACGAAGACTGACAAGGCTGGTAAAGAGGTCTATAAGGATTGCCCCAAGTCGGTTTCAAAAGATGAGGAATGGCAGTATGATGAAACATTTGGTGATCCACTAATGAACTCCCTGGTCGAACATGCACTTGTACTTTCCACTTCACAGTAATAGGTCGTAATTGGCAGGAAAGGGAGACGGAAGAGGCAGGCAGGTAGAGGTTTGAATCATACATCAGAATTAATTACGCTAGTTATTTAATTGCTCTCACGTTGTACCTTAACTAGTTCTGGCACGCATGAAGTACTCGTTTCCGGTGGGTCACTGGATTTTCTTGATATTATGACTCGGTTGAGAGGTTCCACCTTGACTTATGAGCTTGTTTCCTGACTTTTCTCAACGTTTCGCTTATTATAAGCACTGTGTCAAATAAAGCGTCCATTTATCTCATCTCGGCAGAATCAGAGCTGTCTAGCGTTTGTGACCTCAGTTCTAGATTATGCACTTTTAGCTTTGTAAACTGGAGTAAGGCATAGCTATCAGACTGGAAGCATGTAGGCCCGCTTACCTGATTGTTGCGAGTAAGGGAGACAATTTGCCGCGCTAAAATCTTGAGTTAACAGTAAAAAAGGTAGTATGAATTTATTATAAAGAATACAAAAGATGACTTCATTTCGACGTTTCCAGCGCACATAAAAGAGGTTGGAAAACTTTACGAATCACCATTTCCACTCAGCTCCGCAAGAAACATTGGCTTTCAACAAACATAAGTCTTGCTGCCCCAGTACCATCCCATCATCTCAACAAACATAAGTCTTGTTGCCCCAGTGCCATCCCATCATCTCAACAAACATAAATCTTGCTGCCCCAGTGCCATCCCATCATCTCAACAAACATAATTCTTACTGCCTCAGTGCCATCCCATCATCTCAACAAACATATGTCTTGCTGCCCCAGTGCCACCCCATCATCTCAACAAACATAAGTCTTGCTGCCCCAGTGCCATCCCATTATCTCAACAAACAAAAGTCTTGATGCCCCAGTGCCATCCCATCATCTCAACAAACATAAGTCTTGCTGCCCCAGTGCCATCCCATCATCTCAACAAACATAAGTCTTGCTGCCTCAGTGCCATCCCATCATCTCAACAAACATAAGTCGTGCTGCCCCAGTGCCATCCCATCATCTCAACAAACATAAGTCTTGCAGCCCCAGTGCCATCCCATCATCTCAACAAACATATGTCTTGCTGCCCCAGTGCCATCCCATCATCTCAACAAACATAAGTCTTGCTGCACCAGTGCCATCCCATCATCTCAACAAACATAAGTCTTACTGCCCCAGTGCCATCCCGTCATCTCAACAAACATAAGTCTTACTGCCCCAGTGCCATCCCATCATCTCAACAAACGTAAGTCTTGCTGCCCCAGTGTCATCCCATCATCTCAACAAACATAATTCTTGCTGCCCCAGTGGTCCCACCATCTCAACAAACATAAGTCTTGCAGCCCCAGTGCCATCCCACCATCTCAACAAACATAAGTCTTGCTGCCCCAGTGTCATCCCACCATCTCAACAAACATAAGTCTTACTGCCCCAGTGCCACCCCACCATCTCAACAAACATAAGTCTTACTGCCCCAGTGCCATCCCATCATCTCAACAAACATAAGTCTTACTGCCCCAGTGCCATCCCATCATCTCAACAAACATAAGTCTTGCTGCCCCAGTGCCATCCCACCATCTCAACAAACATAAGTCTTACTGCCCCAGTGCCATCCCACTTTCTCAACAAACATAAGTCTTACTGCCCCAGTGCCATCCCACCATCTCAACAAACATAAGTCTTACTGCCCCGGTGCCATCCCATCATCTCAACATCATTGCATGTCATCTTTTTTCATTTATGTCTCCAGTTCTAATCTTGGTTAAAAATCAATTCCCATTGGTGGGGACCAAAGACGCATCAAAAGTGAGGAATGTAGTCAGCGACCCATATCTTGACTGCTTGCGTCAGGGTCAGCGAACCAGAGCTGACCAAGACCCTACTCCACCTCCAAGTGGTGGTCCTGGAAACAGGCTGCATCACTGCAGTCTGGCTGAGAGAGTAGAGATCAAAGAGGGAAGGCTAACCCGGTCCCAAAAATGCGATGCCGAAACCGGATGTGTTGGGCCGAAAGGCGCAGATATCGCAGCTTTGCTGTAAACGGCGACACAACGTAACAAACGTCCTTTTTAGGACGAACGCATAAAAAGCAGAAGAAATTGCGATTGTTGTAAAGCCTGTACGTCTTTTGTATTGATGTGCAAATGGAATTTAAACAAGAATTGCCGAAGAATATGTTTATCTAAAATATAGCAGGAAAACTTTCACACAATGTAACGCATGGTTCTCAATTTGTTTTTTACAACCACGACCCATATTTCATAGTTGGTGAAGTTGGTGACTCATGTACTAGAATTGAGGAGTACAAATTATTTATAGGAATTCAGCCAAAATCATACCACTGAAAACATCGAGTAAGGGAAACATAAAGGACGCGACCATAGCAAATTTTCATGTATTTTGAGAATCGTTGTTGTAGGGGAAACAAAGGTAAACAGCAGAGAATACTTCAAGAATTATTTGTTGTTTCGTCTATGATGTACGTGAACGTGGAACATTATGGACAGCCTTTTTCAAACCCGGGCGTCAGCGTTTGAAGGAATGTTTACGACCGGAAATTTGACTGAATAACCTGAACGGCTCCTGCACATAAATCCCGTGTGGATGGGAAGGAGCGAAGCTCCTGACCGGGTTGGAAGGAAAGTCCACTGACCCTCCCAGCCTCGCAATGACATGTCATTGGGCCAAAAAGAGCTGGAAAGCTCGAGTGCCGCTGGTTAGAGAGAAAATAAAAATAAAAAAATGGACAGCCTTTTTTTCTTTGTTACGTCATTTCCTTCCTCAGTGAAGACGACGCCCATCCTTCAGCAAATTGGACAGTCCTGGCCCGTGATTAGTCTGATCCCGACACCACTTTTATACTGTCACGTTCGCCCTCAATTTGTTCCCGCTCTTAATCAAAATTAATTATTTCCTAATTTTCCCCACACATGCTTCTAATTTTACAACCTAGCCGTGACCTTTGTCATTGCGTGTATGTGTATGTGTAAGCAATGTTGGACGATTCTACGCATGTTGTTGAAAGCGTCTTTCTTGGATGTAGATTTTGGATCATTTAAATATGCTTTATGGAGATGGTGTTTCTCAGCCAACATCTGCTTTATATCATCTGAGTTCTCATCAAACCAGTCATTTTGTTTCTTGATGGAAGGACCCAGGACCTCTGTAGCAGTGTTGTAGATCTGCTCACTTAGGGCTGCCCAATTTGTTTCCACACTTTGGCCGTCTAGCGAGATAGATTTGAGACGGTCTTCTAAGGTGTCAGTAAATGACTACGCCAGATGCGGGATTCATGGCTGAGTAATAAAGCAGATGAGCTCCAAGGCTTTGCTGACAGCCATGACTTGAAAAACTTTTACCTTGCACTCAAAGCGGTCTATGGTCCAACATCATCAGGATCATTTCCCCTCCTTAATGCAGATGGAAAAACACTAATTACAGACAAGGAAAAAATGCTCCAACGCTGGGCTGAACATTTTAATAATATCTTGAACCAGCCATCATCTATTAACGACGAAGCCATCATCCGCCTGCCCCAAATTCCTATAAATGAAGCATTAGATGATGTACCAACTCTGGAGGAAACTAAAAAAGCGATTCGTCAACTGTCTAGTGGAAAGGCCCCTGGCTCCGATTCAATTCCTGTTGAGGTTTATAAAGATGGCGGTGCAGTTCTGATAGAGAAACTTCATATGATCTTCCAGCAAATGTGGCAGAGTGAAACCATCCCACACGATCTCAAAGATGCGTCAATTATACATCTATATAAACGTAAAGGTAATCGCCAAGACTGTAACAATCATCGAGGCATCTCTCTTTTATCAATCGCTGGGAAGATATTCGCCAGAATCCTTTTGAATCGCCTTACGGCTCATCTTGACAAAGGTCTTTTACCTGAAAGTCAGTGTGGATTCCGGAAAGAACGTGGAACCACAGATATGGTGTTCGCTGCAAGACAGCTACAAGAAAAATGCCAAGAACAGCACTGTGACCTGTACACAGCGTTCATCGACTTGACAAAGGCGTTCGACACGGTCAGTAGAGAGGGTCTATGGAAGATCATGGCAAAATATGGCTGCCCAAAGAAATTTATCACAATAGTGCAGCAACTGCATGATGGAATGCAGGCTAGAGTTCAAGAAAACGGTGAGCTGTCGGAGCCTTTCCCCGTCTCAAACGGAGTTAAACAAGGGTGTGTACTTGCACCGACTCTGTTCAGTATCATGTTTTCTGCTATGCTGACTGATGCTTTTAGAGACGGGGACACAGGAATCGACATTAGTTATCGTATTGATGGAAAATTGTTTAACCTTAGGAGGCTTCAAGCAAAAACCAAGGTCAAATCACACACCATCAGAGATCTTCTGTTTGCTGATGATTGTGCCCTCAATGCTGGCTCAGAGGCTGATCTGCAGCATAGTGTGGATAGATTCTCCGAAGCCTGCGCCAACTTTGGGCTTACCATCAACACGAAGAAAACAGAAATCATGTACCAACCAGCTCCTGGCACAGTTTATACTGAGCCAATCATCAAGGTTAATGGTGAGAAACTGAATGTTGTGAACAGATTCACATACCTTGGTAGCACACTATCCCAGAACATTGTCATTGATGATGAGGTGAACACCAGGATCTCCAAAGCCAGCAGCACATTTGGCAGATTATACACCAACGTTTGGCATCGAAGTGGCATTAGTCTACAGACAAAGCTGAAGGTGTACAGAGCTGCGGTGCTTCCAGTGCTGCTATATGCAAGTGAAACATGGACTGTATACAGGCGCCACGTAAAGAAGCTAAACCACTTCCATACAGTCTGTCTCAGGAAGATAATGAACATCAAATGGCAAGACAAGATCCCGGATACCGCCGTTCTTGACAGAGCTGGTATCCCTAGTATTGATACTATTCTGATGCAGTCACAGATTCGCTGGGCAGGTCATGTAGTCCGCATGCCAGACCATCGACTGCCAAAGATACTCTTTTATGGTGAGATACAGAAGGGTAAACGCTCCCATGGTGGCCAAAAGAAGCGCTTCAAAGACACGTTAAAGATGTCATTGAAAACCTTTGACATAAACCCAGACACATGGGAAGCTGCTGCGCAAGACCGAACTGCTTGGCGCACATCTCTTCGTAAAGGTGCAGCGGAACAGCGGAGACAAGCTAGAAAAGACCGTGTAATAAAACCTTCACATGAAGCAAACATTCCCTGCCCACACTGTCCGAGATCTTTCCAGGCCCGCATCGGTCTCATCAGTCACCTTCGTACCCATAGACTAACCTAACATATTCCTAAATAATTGGATGAACAGAGTGGTCTTCATCACCCGTGATGGACGAACAACAATGTGTATGCAAGTGCTTAGAGTTCATTTTGCTTTTCATATACTCCTAATCACTGCTTTCATGTGGTGGTGCATGTATGTATGTAGGTAGGTAGGTATATATGTACGTATGTATGTATGTGCGTAAATTTTTTTGTAAAACTGATTCAATACCGTTTTATTGGTTTAAATACTTATGTATGTGCGTGCGTTTGAATGTGTGAATATATATGAGTGAAGTTCCAATGGGTCTCTAAAGAGACAGACAAAGAATCAGACCACTGTCCCCTCAAGCATGTTTGTTATACGAGGCGACTAATGTGAGGTTGGCATGGGGCTTGCATCGTCATTGTGTAAACCTAATTCCTACTAAAACCCACTGTATTTGATTGGTTGGTGCAGGCTTCCTGCAAGGCTAACAGCTGCCGTGGTGATTTCATGCTCAGTAAGGAGCTCAACGGAAAATGTTAATGGCATATATACGTGTGTGTGTATGTGTGTGTTTTTCCCTTCAATTCATACCGTGTAATAAATATGTCAGCATCTTGATTTACAAAGTCAGGGATAACCAGCCAGTATCTGCTCTAGACAGTTGACTTTCAAAAGAGTTCCTAATCTTTAGTAGAGTAGACCATAAGGCGGCTGCCCTGGTACAATTTAAAAATTAGAAACCATCTCACCACAAGTGCGATTCCTATATATATATACACACACATTAGGATTCTGGCCGGTGCTACGGAGTTCGTGCACTGTGCTGAGATCCTCCTTGTGTGATCTAAGGGAGGAGATCAGAGCGCTGATGGAGTTGTCCGTGTGCAATGAAGGTAGTCCTTAAAACCAATCCAAACCTAATATGTGTCGAAACTTGTTGACACACAGTTCATGTTTAGTAAAGTAAGTGGCTTTTAATAATGTTTTAGGGGTAACAGCTTCTAATGCCCAGGGGGTCTGGTGTTTGCAAATCATGCACAATTCAAAGAGAGCACGGGGGTAACATATGTCGTATTGAAGCTCTAATTGGAAATAAAATCTAGTCTCCGATATGACATATGTTGGTAGACTATATCATCATCTCAGATATCTTCTGCTTCTTCTTCCTCGTTCGCCTTCAAACTTCCACATTTATGACTGTAATAAAGGCAGTAGTCAGCTCAAGGTTCCTGACATCTCCAAACAGTTTTTCGTTGACAGAAGTAGGTTGTTGCCGTGTGCTACTCCGTTCATTGCTGTAGGTTGGGCAGGACTGCAGCAGGTGTTCGACTGTCATCGGGCTGATGCCGCAGGTGCACAGATCTGTTGCACCAATTTTGTACTTGTGGTATAGATGGTATCTCAATCTGTTGTGCCCAGTGCGTAGTCGAAAGTGGTGACCTATTCTCTCCTAGATAGCTGATGATATGCCTCATTTTTAAAATGGCCTGGGTGCTCTCTTTCCCATTTGGACATGAATGTAGCTTTTATCAAATACATTGGTAGACTAGATCATCATCTCAGATTTGAGATATGTTGGTAGACTAGATCATCATCTCAGATATGAGATATGTTGGTAGACTAAATCATCATCTCAGATATGAGATATGTTGGTAGACTAAATCATCATCTCAGATATGAGATATGTTGGTAGACTAAATCATCATCTCAGATATGAGATATGTTGGTAGACTAAATCATCATCTCAGATATGAGATATGTTGGTAGACTAAATCATCATCTCAGATATGAGATATGTTGGTAGACTAAATCATCATCTCAGATATGAGATATGTTGGTAGACTAAATCATCATCTCAGATATGAGATATGTTGGTAGACTAAATCATCATTTCAGATATGAGATATGTTGGTAGACTAAATCATCATCTCAGATATGAGATATGTTGGTAGACTAAATCATCATCTCAGATATGAGATATCCCATTCATGTCTGTCTCATGTCATCTTTACCCCATTCATGTCTGTCTCATGTCATCTTTGCCCCATTCATGTCTGTCTCATGTCCTCTTTGCCCCTTTCATTTCTGTCTCATGTCATCTTTAACCCATTCATGTCTGTCTCATGTCATCTTTGCCCCATTCATGTCTGTCTCATGTCATCTTTAACCCTTCATGTCTGTCTCATGTCATCTTTAACCCATTCATGTCTGTCTCATGTCATCTTTGCCCCATTCATGTCTGTCTCATGTCATCTTTGCACCATTCATGTCTGTCTCATGTCATCTTTGCCCCATTCATGTCTGTCTCATGTCCTCTTTGCCCCTTTCATTTCTGTCTCATGTCATCTTTGCCCCATTCATGTCTGTCTCATGTCATCTTTACCCCATTCATGTCTGTCTCGTGTCATCTTTGCCCCATTCATGTCTGTCTCATGTCATCTTTACCCCATTCATGTCTGTCTCATGTCATCTTTGCCCCCTTCATGTCTGTCTCATGTCACCTTTGCCCCATTCATGTCATCTTTACCCCATTCATGTCTGTCTCATGTCATCTTTACCCCATTCATATCTGTCTCATGTCATCTTTAACCCATTCATGTCTGTCTCATGTCATATTTAACCCATTCATGTCTGTCTCATGTCATCTTTGCCCCATTCATGTCTGTCTCATGTCATCTTTGCACCATTCATGTCTGTCTCATGTCATATTTACCCCATTCATGTCTGTCTCATGTCCTCTTTGCCCCTTTCATGTCTGTCTCATGTCATCTTTAACCCATTCATGTCTGTCTCATGTCATCTTTGCCCCATTCATGTCTGTCTCATGTCCTCTTTGCCCCTTTCATTTCTGTCTCATGTCATCTTTGCCCCATTCATATCTGTCTCATGTCATCTTCTGCGCGGGTTTTTAGTTTCCCTCTATTTCTCTTCTCTTGTAATTCCAGAACGAGGCCTGTCATGTAATGTTATCAACAGGATTTCTCGTTGTGTGTCCGTTCTATCCAAGTTCTCACGTGTTGTTCAACTGGTACTGTGTCAGTTTTACCATCAGTTCCGCATTGGTGATTTAGTCGTACTATCTCAATCAAATGTGCAAGTATCTATTTATGACAGTCTGTATCTTTCTGGTTTTATAACATAAATGGTAGTTATTATTTTAATTTAAACATTTTTTTTTTAAGAACTCAGTAGCTCATTCAGCTTTTGTTGTGTAGATCGAATGTGAAGATGATACGTTATACATCTCTTTCATTATTAGCGGATACAATCACAATATACAATCACAATATACAAACACAATATACAGGTTTAATACATACAGTACTAATTTGGTGCATTTAACGTCTTTGTCATACGCCGGTTAGAACAAGTCTGCCTAAACTGACCTATTGCTAGCAGTAAATATTTTGGCTGGGGAATGGGTGGGGCTGGGGGTTTACTGTGAGTGGTGTTTGTGGGAGGGTAGATGGGGGAGGTTGTAGGTAATTAGAGAGGAATGACTTCTAGTTTCAGACGAAGGTGGTTCCTGTGGTTACGTGGTTTGGAATCGTGGTTCAAACCGATGGTTCCAGACTCCGTAAGTCGTGCTTCCTGTCTCGTGAACAGCATTGACTGCGCGCTATCTGAAACTATCGGTTGTCTATAGATGTTGATACAAACAACACAGTTAACTTCCGGTAGTTACGAGTTAACAATGAAGGACATCAATGACATTTGTGATTTAAAAAAAAAAAAACAAAAGACGTTTGATTTTATCGCCAAGCCGCTGCAGATTTTAGTTACGAGAGTATATATAGGCCTACAATTTAAATTCTGCTGGCCATTAATTGTCTAGGTAAGACGCTGTATTCTCTCATTTTGATAACATCTCAGTAATAATTAACCGATAAACTCAAACAAACAGTCCGGTTGTAGTTAGTGTTGTATTGTACCGATAAGACAATGTACTTACTGTGTGACGATAATGCCTATATTTAGATCTGGAACTTTTAGAGATGAAAAATCAATGTGGAAATAAGGCTATATTACAGAGTGAATAAATACAAGACGTTGTACTAGAAGTTAATTTACTTTATTATTCTATTTTTGTACTCACTCTGCCTTTTTATCAGTAGCCTAATCATTCAGAGGTGAGCCTGCAGTTTTATATTTTATGCAGGTAAAGTTACATTTTTTTTCTTCTTGTGAGTTGTGCAGGCTGTGTGTAGATATTTTATTTTTTTGCTTAATTTGAAATAGCAGTGGAAGTATTAAACATATAGTGCTAAAATGTAGTACTTGTCTGACATATTGTGATATTCAGTTTTTTATAGCTGGTAAATGTTAACGATTTAAATATAATTTACCGACAAAATGGCATAGTGCTGAGGTGTGTTAGAACGGGGATTGATTACGCATTACGTTGAAATGTTGGTGATGACTCGTGCAGTTTCTAATCATTTACATCAGGAAACAGGAAACTAAAATGCTCGTGGTAACCAAATTGAACGAACTTAGTAGATTCTAGCCGAGCGTTCAGCATTATCTAGTGTAAGCTGTTAACATAACTGAACAGAAAGACTATATGAAAGACTTGTCACATTCATAGCTAATTCTGTGAATCTTGGACAGTAATATGCCAAACAGCATGAAATATCAGGAAAGTTGCTGCAGCCAGTTTTTGGTCACCTTAGAGACTGCTAGTTCAGTATTCGATGATTTGACAGGGCTGGTTGAGTCTCATAATAACCATTTTCACCACAGTCAACAGTGTAGGCGGCAAGTCATCGAGTGTCACAGTCAACACAAACAACATTCAGGCCAACAACCATTAGAATGTCAGCCCGCTCCAGACAATAGATCACTATCATCGTCTCCGAAACTTGACCGGTCATGTGCACTCCCGGACGTTCCTGAATCAGAGTATGGGAAATTAGGCATTTCTTGTACCGAGAACCACAGCGATAAGGCTGTATACACTTGCCAGACATATACAGTTTCCTGTAATGAAATTTGCCCCCTCGAGAGACGTCCTGCTTCCAAGAGGAGTAGGTCATGGTTCCTCCATGGCTGCGCCCTATCTCATCTAATAGGTCTGACAGTCTGCCTTCTCGTGTTTGTTGGATACTCCGAGTCCAGACCGCTAAGTGAAGCAGAGAAAAGATACAGAGAACTTCATACTCACACTGTGGTAAGTTTTGTGTTCACTACGTGTTGTCACGTGTTATCTATTCACAACATTCACTTTCTATTCAGACTTGTACTTTCACCCATGTTGACTTCCATTGTAACTGTTCCCCCCATTTGGCTGGTTAGCAACTGGTGTAATGAACTTTATTATGTCATTATCCACTCTCCCTGTTAAATGAAAAGTTTGATCGCCTGTAGGTAGATTCAAACCTACTCTCTTCTAAATGAATTTCTTTGAGAGGGCTTGGCTGTCTTAACATTTACTTGAACATTGAGATATTCTGACAACAGTCAACAAACCCCGTCGTTCGGCTAATGTGTCATATCAATTATTGTTTTTCAGGTGCGCAAGCTATTCTTCTCTATGTCGTCCTCTATCTGGTTTTCCTTCATTTTTGTCCAGTTGTCCCGATATATTCCAGCTTTATTCCGATCATAACATGCCCAAAGAAAGTGGATTTCTTCCTTCTAACAAGAGGAATAAGCTTCCTTCTAACAAGAGAAATAAGCTTCCTTCTAACAAGAGGAATAAGCTTCCTTCTAACAAGAGGAATAAGCTTCCTTCTAACAAGAGAAATAAGCTTCCTTCTAACAAGAGGAATAAGCTTCCTTCTAACAAGAGAAATAAGCTTCCTTCTAACAAGAGGAATAAGCTTCCTTCTAACAAGAGGAATAAGCTTCCTTTACGCATTTGCCTCTTCCACGACATTCTCATCACTTTGTTTAGCTTCTGTCCATGGTATTTTTAACATTCTTCTATAAAACCGCATCTCTGAGGCCTCAAGTGCTTTTCCTACTTGTTTGCTAATTGTACATGACTCACTTCCGTATATCAGGATTGGTTCTGTATAACGCCAAAGAACCCTTTCTTACTTCCATTGACAAAGAATTGTTGCATAAAATACCCCACTGCGGGTAAGCCCCCGTATAGGATAGGTTAAGTTTCGAATAGGCCTACGTGTAAACCCAAGCAATCACGATTCGCCAGAAGTAGGTAGGCATAGACTGTTCCATGTGAAGCCTCTCGTCAGTTCGCGATAAACACCGATACCGCCTCAACCTCGTTCTGTTTTAATCAGAAGAGCACATCTGTTAACACGGATGCCCTTGCGTGTGAAATGCTTGCGCTACATCTCTTTCCCCCACCCACGCCAGTTTTCCTCCTGTTTGTATCCATGAATAAACAGCCGCCTGCACACACAGCGCCGGATCTATCCGAGATGGAAAATCTGATTACGGCATTAAGAATTAGGTCACTTGTATATATGTCATGCGCGTTCTGAGTGACGTATTCAGGGAAGTTAATTCAGAGATGTAAACACAAGCCCGCAAAGTTATCGGAAGATAAAAACAGGAAACACTGCCAGTTAACTAATAAAAATAAATATTTTACATGAAATGAATTTTACGCTGCTCCCTGTCGGAGTTTTTCATTGAAGACTTTATATTTTGACAGTTTTCATTGACCACTAGCTCCTATCTACAGCGACTAGAAAAGCAAGCATCTTTGCCAGCAGTTCTCAACATGTGTCAGTCTGGCTGTTCACTACGAATTATTGGCTAAAATCTTCGTGTATGTCATATTATACTCGAACTGACTACTGTAGAGGACTATTCCTATTGCTTTAATACAATTCAGTTGTTCTCCCCCCCCTCCCCCCCCCCCCCCCCCCGATCCCAGGCAATTTAGAATTAATATACTGTATTGAATTTGCGAAATATATCAGCGTTATACTGCTGTCGTGGTTGAGTTTGAGTGTAGAGTATTTGTCGAGTTGGACAATAGTAGTGAAATCGACAAGGGATAGTGGACTGACAGAGTTATAGATTACACTTTAGATAAGGTGTAAATAGGAGATGGACTTGAGACAACCTGGAAGAAGATTTATTCACAGGATCTCTCTCTCTCCAGGCCTCAACTCACTTTTACTGTCTAAGCATCTCCGGCTCTCACTCTTTTCTCTTATCATACATAGAGATTCTAGTAAAGAGCTAAAAATACAAATATGGATGGAAAGGTCGTGAACAACGTATTAATAAAGGTGTAAACTTTATTAAAGAAGAAAAAGCATGGAATTAATGCATATCATCACAACAACATAAAATTACATCAATAATCAACTAATCATCAATAGTCATCAATAATCATATACACCAACAACCACACACACAGATCACCATTTATAAAACCTGTAGAACACAGAGAGATGAAATAACTGAGTGTCAGCCCGTCCGTTTTCGGGACCATATGAAATAGTCCAGACAGTGTGTTACTTGTAGATCCTTCGTGAGGGACTATGCCTACAAAACTGTCCTTGTTGGTACTATCATTGGTGACTCCCCCCTACTGGCGCGAGGTGGGCTGGGGGACGCTGTTTATCTCCTGCAGACCAACTGAATGAACTTAGCGACAGCCTGTCCGCTTTCGGGGACCAAGGGGAATAGCTCCAGTAAGTGGTTTTTTCGTATATATCCGCCATCGGTGATGGAATTAACCTGAATAAAATCACTGTATAGGCGCTATCGTTGGTGACCGCTACTCGCGAGAGGGGGGCTGGAACTCTGTCCATAGATGGCTGTTCATACGTGCGAGGTTTTAAGTATCCAGAAAATACACCAGAAGAAGTCACTTGAGGACAAAGAGACCCAGGCGCGCTTATCCGGCGCAAGGCTCCGCTTGGCTGTAAATCCTGTTTAAACTGGTTTGGCTGTGGTTTGCTGAGTGCCCCGTTTAGGCACAAAAAGGCGGGTGATATGGAATTCTGCTATAGGCATGCTGGGCGGGTTTGATATTCTGGAAGCCGCGATGCTCTGGCTGGTAATCCAATAGGCGAGTAGAGAGCTACTACTGCATTTGGCGATTCCAGATTTTGCGTTGGCTCCGTTGCACTGCGTGAGCTTAACTTGGCGTTGACAAAAAAGGGGTTTTGATTCAGGAACGGGGTTGACGATTCGTTGCTAGATGTATACAGAAACCCTCTAGATCGAAGAGTATATGACTTTCTTCGCCTGACTGAAGTCTGCTCTAGCGATTCGGTCTTCCTGAAACTGAGACCCAAAAAGAGACACCCTTTTACTTCAAGCAAATAATAAATCACACTAACTTTATACAGAAAGTTTCGCTCCGCTATGGGATTAAATTTATTGTAGTTATTGCTATGATAGTTTAGGGCTGTCTTTAACCATGTCTCCTGTTCCTTAAAAATATCAATTATCAACACGCGCCCGCATAGGCTTAATATCTTTTGCACCCCCAGGTACCTGTCAGTAAATGTTCTGACATCAAAAATCTACTCCTCTTCTCCCAATCTCAACATACAGGAAACCTAACCTGTAGTTACAGTTAGATGAATAT
The DNA here is from genome assembly GCA_024509875.1 of Oreohelix idahoensis. Lineage (NCBI taxonomy): Eukaryota > Metazoa > Mollusca > Gastropoda > Stylommatophora > Oreohelicidae > Oreohelix > Oreohelix idahoensis. Next base: position 175,724 of record JAMPIV010014153.1, read on the forward strand.
GCTTATTCATCTTACAACATTAAATGAATTTACATAAACAGATTACAGCATTTGACATTACACAAATAAATCGTATGTCCCCTTTGGAAAATATATTAGCATTCCACAAAATGAGTACAAAGAAAATGCAATGTTCTTGGTATAATAATACAGTTGTGGCTAGATCATACGATATAATTATATCTATGCCTGGTGACTGCTTTCAGTGAAAGTTATAGACTAGTGCCTAGCCACACAAGTAAGCATAAAATGATCCTCCCTTGCCACTAGAAATATCTATCAAAAGGAATAAGTGACTATCTCCTATAATCCAGAGTTATTACCTGCATCTCACTATTCAGTTTTAAAGTGAACAATCCACACCTGACATTATCTTACAGAAATGACAGTTAATTTTGCTGACTCTTAACCCAATGGTAAGCATTCGTGGACTGATTCTACGCCTAATATCTGTTATTGTAAGTTTAACATTTAACCCATGATAGGGAGCCGCGCTAGCGTAGTGGTTACAACACCGCTCTGGTGACCGGGTGATACAGGATCAAACCCGGGCGACGGCATTTGAGGATTTTTCGTCGACCGGGATTTGGACTGGATTAACTCGAGACCTGGCGTAGACATTTGAAGGAGTGTCGTCGACCAGGGACTGGCGGCTCCTGAGCCGACCCAGCTGCAATGGGTACCTCCGAAATCGGCGAGTATATGCCTGAATGGCGAGGGACACCTGTCTCTGTACAAGAAATAAAGGGATACTCACGTAAAATCAATGTCAGGTTAGACATAAAATAATAACCTGAGATTTCGCCTCGAGTATTAGCGGGCGAACGCAAAAAAAAAAAAAAAAAAAAAAAAAAAAAAAAAAAAAAAAACCCATGATAAACCGTAACAGTTTAAGCACCACTTAATAGGCCGTAGACAGCGCTACCTTATCACTGAATAAATTACTAGGAGAAGTCCTCAGAAATAAATTCACTTTCCTAACAGATATATAAAAGCTAACATGAATCTAATATGATAATTATAAGATATGTCAACTCACCCCGAAAATGACTAGAACATAGGCAAACACATTCTAGTACTGTGTTAAAGTTTGCCTTATCTCATGATGGTCATCTACGGGCCAGGAAAATTTACGAATGTCTTTGTCTATTAAAACCAGTCTACTCTTATAGATCACAAGGGACGCTCCCCCCGGACACCTGGCGTGCTTATTTCTACAGAAGTTCGGCGAAAGACGTAATCTAGAGTAAGACAAAAGAAATCGTGCGAAAGTTCCCCAGGTAGAGAAATGCATAACATTATGCTCTATCTTGTCTAAGGGCAAAAACCCAAAGACTGACCGCGGGTTTGTCTCCCCCTGTTTCCAGGATGCATAATATTATGATCCGAAGCAGCGTTCTGGAAGCCAAACACAGGGACCATTTTGCTCGTGATCAAAAGCTTTAAACGTAAGAGATATTCCCCTGGTCAGACCAGGTGCGGCTTAGATAATATTATCGTTCGCTGATTCTACAGGCCGGAACGTAACCAAACCTCGGGTGGGGCTTTCGAAGGTGAAAAATGAAAGAAAGAAGAATACAAAATGACGAGGAAAACCAGGACATTCAAAAAGTAATCAAATTATGGACAAGATGGTAAAATAGATTATCGGTCACGTGACAAGTCCCCCCCCCCCCCCCTCCCCCCCTTTAAAGTTCGAGGAATACGGACAAAAATGACAGTAATTTATCTTTTCCATCGATGTCCGTTACATGTCGTAAGAACCTTCTATAATCATAACCAAAATCGTATCCAATTTCTGTCAGTACTGTATGACTAGCTCCGAGTTCATTTCGTTTCTTCCCTCTGTCTAATAGACGTTCAGCGAATGGGATTTTGCGAGGCCAGTCGGCACTGACGCCCTTCGTTTCCGTGTGAACCTGACCTTGCTTCCGCAATTTGCTGTGCCTGTTTATGGTCCGGAAAATTATCCGCACCTGTTGTGGTTTTCGGACCTGCCTGAACTCACTGGCCACTGCGTAGATAATCCGCCTGCTATGCGCGGTGAAATCATTGTTGGGCTCAGGCTGCTTATGTATATATTTACCTGTCACGGGCGTGGCCTTGAATAACCCTCTATAGCTGCAGTCTATCCGGATTTTTCGCGCGCGTGTAACCCTAGTTGGTAAATAAAGCCGTTCGTTGGCCGAAGAAATGCTAGCATTTTCCTTCTGCCTCTCCACACCTACTCCCCTGTTTCGGTGGGAGCATTGATCAATCTTCAGACCTGTGCCCTCTAAAGGTGGATCTGGAGCTTTCCTTGCCTTGCCAGTCACAACTCTGGCTTGGTCAACGGAAATGATCAAGTTGCTCTGTAATGGCCTGGCGGAGGCGACTACTGTGCTGTCCATCAGTGGGGTTGCGACCACTGGAATAATGCGATTTGAATGAGAGAACTCAGCTGCCTGAAGCAGAGAGTCATCGATCGCATTCTGGGGTTCTTCTAAATCATAACAGATTTCCGTAGCTTCTATCCGTAGAGAAAGATAGGTAATGTCTGCGAGTTGCAGAGTTTGTTGAGTCGCTTTACCGGTACTAGCATGACGTGAGCCAAGGCTCTTAACAATGGCTCCTTGTACAGTAGTAAGGCAGCTTTTCTCACTGTCTTCTGCCCTGAGAAGTGTGAGAGACTCAAATGGAATACCAGGGATCCCTTCGCCTGGAACCCTGTGTCCACCATAAACGTCAACTTTGCCCTCCCCTGAGGAAGTTACTGGCGTCAGTTGAACTTTGTCCTGCAATGCGAGATCCACTTCCTGGTTGACAGGCCCCGCAGACTGCATGCAAAAGACTGGACGGTTTGAGATCCCGTTAGATCGCGAAGTGCCCGAGAAAAAACTCTCGGCGTGTTTTTCCAAAGTTCCTTGGAACGGTTTGGAAAGTTTAACCCTTTTAGCAGGCGACTTATTCTTGCACCTTTTAAGCTCAGGGTGATAAGAGGAGCGGCGCCTCCATTCTACGATCGTTGAGTTGGAGGGATGCGCCTCTGCATATGGTTTTTCGCTGTCCGGCCGGGAATCTTGCGAAATATAACGTGATAGGGTGTGGCTCCCTTTTCTCGACGTCACGTGTCGGTTAGGTGCTGCTCGGTCTGGAGCGTGAGAGGCTCGGGGTTCGCCGCTTGCCAGACGGGAACAATCCGTATTACAATGCTTGTTAGCACCTCTCTCACCTTTGTGCAGTTTCCATGCCTGGGAACGTTGCGTAATTTTCCCCGTGGCCTTAGGTCTGCTATCCCGACGTAAATTCTTTCCTTGTTTGGGCTTCGGATCCAAGTCCAAAGGAAAGTCAATTTTCTGGAGTTGGGGTTCGGTTTTAGCAGGCAAGTTTTCTTTCATGGGCGCAAGGTTTGCAGGGGCGTTGACCGTTAAGGTCACAGTAGAAGGGGAAGTAGAGTGACTACATTTAGTATCTGTTTCCACCCTCCGAATTTGGCTATCCAGTTCATTCATTCTGATTTGGTGTAGCCTGTCCCTTTCTTGTCGCTCTATTTCCAATTGCTTGTCCCGTTCTTGTTTTTGCTTTTCCCTTTGCTTCTCATCTTCTATCACTTCTTCTACATACTGTCGGGTGAATGCTTCACTCTCCCCAGTTTGTTTACAGGACCATGCCAAGATTAAACGGCTGTCAAACCAATTGTCTACCTCGTATAGATCCTGCAGGCTTACTGCAAATTCTAGAAAGGGCTGGATTTCGCTATCCTTGTACTCCATGTACTTAGCTACCTCGAGGGCAATCCTATGCACTTTATCTAGATCGGCCATTATATCAGGGTGAGCAAACACTATAGAAGAATAGAACCTAGAGATCTTAGTTACCTAGTCCACTAGGTGCTGATTAACTTAATAATCAATAAAATCTAGGCTAGCCTGGGAACTTTAAAAAACAAGAAAGTTTGTAGCTACTCTGATCGACAAGCACAAACCCCAAAAAACTCCAAAAAATGTAAGTGATGTAAAACTTATTACTATCACTTCACCCCAGTTCTGTCAGTACTAAGCTATTGAGAGGATTGGTTACTATCATCCGAATGAACACCCTCCCTTGGTACAGATGCGAGCTAGTAACTGACTATCTGTAGCTTCTTATCTCAGATTAAAGAGCTACTCCTGAAAAAATATTAACCCTTAAAAAAAAAAATTTCTGACTTTTACAACAATAGTCGTCAGATTTGTCAACCAAAAACTCAGCAGTGATACCATCAACCTTTACCAGCTGTCTCATGTGTAGCATGAACAATAAATGTAACTAAATATTTATGATTGCTGTGGAGAAAAAACGCTGTTCCGACTTCCTCCAAAAGAAATAGTTCGATATGTCTAGGGGAAAGAAATTCCTATAATCTGCCGAACACTAAACTCTAAGAATCAAGATAGAATCTTGTGAGAGATTCCTACCAGACTGCAACCTCATCTGTTGCGATTGCTGCAGATGTAGTTCAAATTCCGCGGCGAGACCCCATTTGTCGTGGTTGAGTTTGAGTGTAGAGTATTTGTCGAGTTGGACAATAGTAGTGAAATCGACAAGGGATAGTGGACGGACAGAGTTATAGATTACACTTTAGATAAGGTGTAAATAGGAGATGGACTTGAGACAACCTGGAAGAAGATTTATTCAAAGGATCTCTCTCTCCAGGCCTCAACTCACTTTTACTGTCTAAGCATCTCCGGCTCTCACTCTTTTCTCTTATCATACATAGAGATTCTAGTAAAGAGCTAAAAATACAAATATGGATGGAAAGGTCGTGAACAGCGTATTAATAAAGGTGTAAACTTTATTAAAGAAGAAAAAGCATGGAATTAATGCATATCATCACAACAACATAAAATTACATCAATAATCAACTAATCATCAATAGTCATCAATAATCATATACACCAACAACCACACACACAGATCACCATTTATAAAACCTGTAGAACACAGAGAGATGAAATAACTGAGTGTCAGCCCGTCCGTTTTCGGGACCATATGAAATAGTCCAGACAGTGTGTTACTTGTAGATCCTTCGTGAGGGACTATGCCTACAAAACTGTCCTTGTTGGTACTATCATTGGTGACTCCCCCCCTACTGGCGCGAGGTGGGCTGGGGGACGCTGTTTATCTCCTGCAGACCAACTGAATGAACTTAGCGACAGCCTGTCCGCTTTCGGGGACCAAGGGGAATAGCTCCAGTAAGTGGTTTTTTCGTATATATCCGCCATCGGTGATGGAATTAACCTGAATAAAATCACTGTATAGGCGCTATCGTTGGTGACCGCTACTCGCGAGAGGGGGGCTGGAACTCTGTCCATAGATGGCTGCTCATACGTGCGAGGTTTTAAGTATCCAGAAAATACACCAGAAGAAGTCACTTGAGGACAAAGAGACCCAGGCGCGCTTATCCGGCGCAAGGCTCCGCTTGGCTGTAAATCCTGTTTAAACTGGTTTGGCTGTGGTTTGCTGAGTGCCCCGTTTAGGCACAAAAAGGCGGGTGATATGGAATTCTGCTATAGGCATGCTGGGCGGGTTTGATATTCTGAAAGCCGCGATGCTCTGGCTGGTAATCCAATAGGCGAGTAGAGAGCTACTACTGCATTTGGCGATTCCAGATTTTGCGTTGGCTCCGTTGCACTGCGTGAGCTTAACTTGGCGTTGACAAAAAAGGGGTTTTGATTCAGGAACGGGGTTGACGATTCGTTGCTAGATGTATACAGAAACCCTCTAGATCGAAGAGTATATGACTTTCTTCGCCTGATTGAAGTCTGCTCTAGCGATTCGGTCTTCCTGAAACTGAGACCCAAAAAGAGACACCCTTTTACTTCAAGCAAATAATAAATCACACTAACTTTATACAGAAAGTTTCGCTCCGCTATGGGATTAAATTTATTGTAGTTATTGCTATGATAGTTTAGGGCTGTCTTTAACCATGTCTCCTGTTCCTTAAAAATATCAATTATCAACACGCGCCCGCATAGGCTTAATATCTTTTGCACCCCCAGGTACCTGTCAGTAAATGTTCTGACATCAAAAATCTACTCCTCTTCTCCCAATCTCAACATACAGGAAACCTAACCTGTAGTTACAGTTAGATGAATATGCTTATTCATCTTACAACATTAAATGAATTTACATAAACAGATTACAGCATTTGACATTACACAAATAAATCGTATGTCCCCTTTGGAAAATATATTAGCATTCCACAAAATGAGTACAAAGAAAATGCAATGTTCTTGGTATAATAATACAGTTGTGGCTAGATCATACGATATAATTATATCTATGCCTGGTGACTGCTTTCAGTGAAAGTTATAGACTAGTGCCTAGCCACACAAGTAAGCATAAAATGATCCTCCCTTGCCACTAGAAATATCTATCAAAAGGAATAAGTGACTATCTCCTATAATCCAGAGTTATTACCTGCATCTCACTATTCAGTTTTAAAGTGAACAATCCACACCTGACATTATCTTACAGAAATGACAGTTAATTTTGCTGACTCTTAACCCAATGGTAAGCATTCGTGGACTGATTCTACGCCTAATATCTGTTATTGTAAGTTTAACATTTAACCCATGATAAACCGTAACAGTTTAAGCACCACTTAATAGGCCGTAGACAGCGCTACCTTATCACTGAATAAATTACTAGGAGAAGTCCTCAGAAATAAATTCACTTTCCTAACAGATATATAAAAGCTAACATGAATCTAATATAATAATTATAAGATATGTCAACTCACCCCGAAAACGACTAGAACATAGGCAAACACATTCTAGTACTGTGTTAAAGTTTGCCTTATCTCATGATGGTCATCTACGGGCCAGGAAAATTTACGAATGTCTTTGTCTATTAAAACCAGTCTACTCTTATAGATCACAAGGGACGCTCCCCCCGGACACCTGGCGTGCTTATTTCTACAGAAGTTCGGCGAAAGACGTAATCTAGAGTAAGACAAAAGAAATCGTGCGAAAGTTCCCCAGGTAGAGAAATGCATAACATTATGCTCTATCTTGTCTAAGGGCAAAAACCCAAAGACTGACCGCGGGTTTGTCTCCCCCTGTTTCCAGGATGCATAATATTATGATCCGAAGCAGCGTTCTGGAAGCCAAACACAGGGACCCTTTCGCTCGTGATCAAAGGCTTTAAACGTAAGAGATATTCCCCTGGTCAGACCAGGTGCGGCTTAGATAATATTATCGTTCGCTGATTCTACAGGCCGGAACGTAACCAAACCTCGGATGGGGCTTTCGAAGGTGAAAAATGAAAGAAAGAAGAATACAAAATGACGAGGAAAACCAGGACATTCAAAAAGTAATCAAATTATGGACAAGATGGTAAAATAGATTATCGGTCACGTGACAAGTGCCTTCGTTTGATTCTATGGAAAGACCTATGTCTTAATTTTGATTGGCGTATGTGTTTGTTACTGATTGCTTCCCGCAGTTTTCTATAACTAATCGTCCGACCCCACAAACGCGCCCTGGGGCGTAAACGAACAAATAGGAGAAAACATTGAACAGCATCGCACCGCTCCCGCACCCCCTTTTTAAAACAGCATATATTATATTACACCGCTGTATTTTTCAATCAATATTATGTATTATATCTACTACTACGTACTACTTAGTCGATGCTCTTCTACCTTGGGGCGTAGAGGTTCGCCAGAGAGAACGCCAATCTGTCCTTTCAGCGGTCTTCCTTCTGTCCTGGTTCCAATCTAGTCCTCGTCCTTTAGGGATTGTTTAATGTTCTCCTCCCAGCGGAGAACTCTGGTTCTTCCTGGAGGTCTTCCTGGCTCTTGGTTTACCATATTTGGTAGCCGATCTTCCATTCTGCATACATGGTGAAACCATCGTAGTTGGACTGTTCTACTTGGGTCTACAGGGGCTGGGTTTTGAGGCCCAGACGTATCGTCTGGTTGCGGACAATGTCTCTTCTTGTTACTTCAAACACCTTCCTCAGATACCTCATTTTTGAGGTTTGGATCTGGCTTTTGTGGGTTGTAGTCAATGCCCATGTATCACATCCACATGTCAAGACTGGGACATAGGTGGAGCGATATTATGTATTACATAATTAACGAAATTAATATTTTATATTATAGACCAGACCCCAAGGACTTTTCTATTTGGACATGCGCCCTAATATAACCAACTAGCTATTGTCCAGGTCAAGGTTTCTTTATCTTGTTTGCGTCATGGACCCCTTTGATTGTCCGATGAAGGCTTTGGACCCATTCTTGGTTTTAAAAAAATAAATCTACGCACAAGGATAATTAAAAAAAAACTTTACATTTTAAACTTTAAGTTGTGTACACGGACCCCCTAGAATCTACACATGGACCCCCAAAAGGTCCGTGGATCACTGGTTAACAAACCGTAATCAAGGTTGAATGTAGCGCGCCTCCTCAAAAGAGGGTAAACTCCTTGGAAAAAAAACCAATAGCTTATACATTGCTAATGCCGGAGCGACTTCTGGCAGTACTCCAAACTAATGGCAAAAAAGATTGTTGTAAATGCGAAGTCAGAGTAAGTTTTGAAAGAAGTGGTAATATAAAAAAACATGTTATTGCTTTGAAATACAAATAATGCAGAAAGGAATTAATCTGACAGAAGTAAACAGACAAGCCCCAATCATAAAATACACAGATGACCTCTGCTATTGTTTCTGATTCCAAGACCACAGTGACTTTTATATTGGGACATGCGCCATAAAATAATCGACGGACCATGTGTCTATGTTAAAAGAGCCGTGTCACGCTAAAACGAAGCAAAACTGTTATTTGAAAATAGATAACCAAAGTATTTAGCCAAATAAAGAATAATATATAAAATTAAACACATACCTTTCTGCATGACATTAATGTGGCTGGTTTCAGCTTCACACACACATTCTCTTGTCTACCTTTTCGTTGCACAGTAACAGCCCCTTCGCTTCGCCTCCCCCCCCCCCAAGCAAATTATGTGGATAGACAGGGGGAGCGAAAATAAAATGGAAAAACGCAAAAAGTAAAAGGAGACACAGGTACAATCGTAATGAGCTTATGCACCTGCCCAAGAAGACTAGTGATTGAATCCCACTGATGGAGACAGATACAGCAGAGAAGAACAGGACAAAACAGATTCTTCGTAAAAAGGTTCTGTATCTAAATGTAGTTTAAACATAAAAACAACAACGAACAGTGGAAATTATTTTAAAAAATTAAAATGGGCAAACTGAAGGACAGGCACTAAGTCGAAATGATAGACACCGCAAACCCATCAGTCTTTCTGATACCAAGCATCAGCGCTCAAGGAAACAAAATTCAAATAAACAAACAAACTGTGTTTAGCAACAGGAACATTTTTAAGCAACTTCCGAGCTGAGGCAGACGCACTAAAATCTACAGCAAAAGTCTTAATAACAGAAGACTCTAAAAGATTGTTTCTTTCTTAGACAATAAGAACAGCACTCGGGAGTCAGAGAAACAACGATCTATATGTTATAAGATATTTCACATTATCTAAATTATGTGAGCAATTCAAAAGTGTGTTATAAAGTGGATCACATCTCATTGAATTATCCCTGAAAATAAGAGGCTGAAAACTAGCAAAGGCCCCGGTGGCAAAAGACCTCAAACCGTTACAAGCATAACACATAAAGAGGACTAGAAACTTGTCAAAACCAGATACAAATACAAGTCTGAAACTAGAAACACCTATCCACCAGGATAACCATACTTATCACCAGTTACACCAGAAGAGAAACAGTGATAATCTTCTGGCTTCAAACAGACCACAACAGAGACACCATCTGTTCAGTAAACTAAAGATAGGAGCTATCGATCAGCGCGCATGTGGTCCTGATACAATGATTGATCAACGTCTGCCGCAGGAGTACTCCACATGTCCTCTTCTTCTTCTCCTTCCTCGTTCGCATTCAGACTTCCACATTCATGACTCTAAGGCCGCTTACACACGAGCGTTTCTTGATGCGCGTTTCTCACGCGTGACGAATGAAAGAGTACGGATTTACAGACAGTCTCGCTCGGCTGAGCAGCCTGTAAATCCCTTACTCCTTCATTCATCACGCGTGAGAAACGCGCGTCAAGAAACGCTCGTGTGTAAGCGGCCTAATAAAGGCAGTTGTCAACTCAAGGTTCCTGACATCTCGTTCACACTCAGACTTCAACATTCATGACTCTAATAAAGGCAGTAGTCAACTCAAGGTTGCTGACATCTCGCTCACACTCAGACTTCCACATTCATGACTCTAATAACGGCAGTAGTCAACTCAAGGTTGCTGACATCTCGTTCACACTCAGACTTCCACATTAATGACTCTAATAAAGGCAGTAGTCAACTCAAGGTTCCTGACATCTCGTTCACACTCAGACTTCCACATTCATGACTCTAATAAAGGCAGTAGTCAACTCAAGGTTCCTGACATCTCGTTCACACTCAGACTTCCACATTCATGACTGTAATAAAGGCAGTTGTCAACTCAAGGTTGCTGACATCTCGTTCACACTCAGACTTCCACATTCATGACTCTAATAAAGGCAGTAGTCAACTCAAGGTTGCTGACATCTCGTTCACACTCAGACTTCCACATTCATGACTCTAATAAAGGCAGTAGTCAACTCAAGGTTGCTGACATCTCGTTCACACTCAGACTTCCACATTCATGACTCTAATAAAGGCAGTTGTCAACTCAAGGTTGCTGACATCTCGTTCGCCTTCAGACTTCCACATTCATGACTCTAATAAAGGCAGTAGTCAACTCAAGGTTGCTGACATCTCGTTCACACTCAGACTTCCACATTCATGACTCTAATAAAGGCAGTAGTCAACTCAAGGTTCCTGACATCTCGTTCACACTCAGACTTCCACATTCATGACTCTAATAAAGGCAGTTGTCAACTCAAGGTTCCTGACATCTCGTTCACACTCATACTTCCACATTCATGACTCTAATAAAGGCAGTAGTCAACTCAAGGTTGCTGACATCTCGTTCACACTCGGACTTCCACATTCATGACTCTAATAAAGGCAGTTGTCAACTCAAGGTTGCTGACATCTCGTTCACACTCAGACTTCCACATTTATGACTCTAATAAAGGCAGTAGTCAACTCAAGGTTGCTGACATCTCGTTCACACTCAGACTTCCACATTAATGACTCTAATAAAGGCAGTAGTCAACTCAAGGTTGCTGACATCTCGTTCACACTCAGACTTCCACATTCATGACTCTAATAAAGGCAGTAGTCAACTCAAGGTTGCTGACATCTCGTTCACATTCAGACTTCCACATTCATGACTCTAATAAAGGCAGTAGTCAACTCAAGGTTGCTGACATCTCGTTCACACTCAGACTTCCACATTAATGACTCTAATAAAGGCAGTAGTCAACTCAAGGTTCCTGACATCTCGTTCGCCTTCAGACTTCCACATTCATGACTCTAATAAAGGCAGTAGTCAACTCAAGGTTCCTGACATCTCGTTCACCTTCAGACTTCCACATTCATGACTCTAATAAATACAGTAGTCAACTCAAGGTTGCTGACATCTCGTTCACCTTCAGACTTCCACATTCATGACTCTAATAAAGGCAGTAGTCAACTCGAGGTTGCTGACATCTCGTTCACATTCAGACTTCCACATTCATGACTCTAATAAAGGCAGTAGTCAACTCAAGGTTGCTGACATCTCGTTCACACTCAGACTTCCACATTAATGACTCTAATAAAGGCAGTAGTCAACTCAAGGTTGCTGACATCTCGTTCACATTCAGACTTCCACATTCATGACTCTAATAAAGACAGTAGTCAACTCAAGGTTGCTGATATCTCGTTCACACTCAGACTTCCATATTCATGACTCTAATAAAGGAGGTAGTCAACTCAAGGTTGCTGACATCTCGTTCACATTCAGACTTCCACATTCATGACTCTAATAAAGGCAGTAGTCAACTCAAGGTTGCTGACATCTCGTTCACATTCAGACTTCCACATTCATGACTCTAATAAAGGCAGTAGTCAACTCAAGGTTGCTGATATCTCGTTCACATTCAGACTTCCACATTAATGACTCTAATAAAGGCAGTAGTCAACTCAAGGTTCCTGACATCTCGTTCACACTCAGACTTCCACATTCATGACTCTAATAATGGCAGTAGTCAACTAAAGGTTGCTGACGTCTCGTTCACATTCAGACTTCCACATTAATGACTCTAATAAAGGCAGTAGTCAACTCAAGGTTGCTGACATCTCGTTCGCCTTCAGACTTCCACATTCATGACTCTAATAAAGGCAGTAGTCAACTCAAGGTTGCTGACATCTCGTTCACATTCAGACTTCCACATTCATGACTCTAATAAAGGCAATAGTCAACTCAAGGTTGCTGATATCTCGTTCGCACTCAGACTTCCACATTAATGACTCTAATAAAGGCAGTAGTCAACTCAAGGCTGCTGACATCTCGTTCACACTCAGACTTCAACATTAATGACTCTAATAAAGGCAGTTATCAACTCAAGGTTGCTGATATCTCGTTCGCCTTCAGACTTCCACATTCATGACTCTAATAAAGGCAGTAGTCAACTCAAGGTTGCTGACATTTCGTTCACACTCAGACTTCCACATTCATGACTCTAATAAAGGCAGTAGTCAACTCAAGGTTGCTGACATCTCGTTCACATTCAGACTTCCACATTAATGACTCTAATAAAGGCAGTAGTCAACTCAAGGTTGCTGACATCTCGTTCGCCTTCAGACTTCCACATTCATGACTCTAATAAAGGCAGTAGTCAACTCAAGGTTGCTGACATCTCGTTCACATTCAGACTTCCACATTCATGACTCTAATAAAGGCAGTAGTCAACTCAAGGTTGCTGATATCTCGTTCACACTCAGACTTCCACATTCATGACTCTAATAAAGGCAGCAGTCAACTCAAGGTTCCTGACATCTCGTTCGCCTTCAGACTTCCACATTCATGACTCTAATAAAGGCAGTAGTCAACTCAAGGTTGCTGATATCTCGTTCACACTCAGACTTCCACATTAATGACTCTAATAAAGGCAGTAGTCCACTCAAGGTTGCTGACATCTCGTTCACACTCAGACTTAGACATTAATGACTCTAATAAAGGCAGTTATCAACTCAAGGTTGCTGATATCTCGTTCGCCTTCAGACTTCAACATTCATGACTCTAATAAAGGCAGTAGTCAACTCAAGGTTGCTGACATTTCGTTCACACTCAGACTTCCACATTCATTACTCTAATAAAGGCAGTAGTCAACTCAAGGTTGCTGACATCTCGTTCGCCTTCAGACTTACACATTCATGACTCTAATAAAGGCAGTAGTCTACTCAAGGTTCCTGACATCTCGTTCGCCTTCAGACTTCCACATTCATGACTCTAATAAAGGCAGTTGTCAACTCAAGGTTGCTGATATCTCGTTCACACTCAGACTTCCACATTCATGACTCTAATAAAGGCAGTAGTCAACTCAAGGTTGCTGACATCTCGTTCACACTCAGACTTCCATATTCATGACTCTAATAAAGGCAGTAGTCAACGCAAGTTTGCTGATATCTCGTTCACATTCAAGACTTCCACATTAATGACTCTAATAAAGGCAGTAGTCAACTCAAGGTTGGTGACATCTCGTCCACACTCAGACTTCCACATTCATGACTCTAATAAAGGCAGTAGTCAACTCAAGGTTGCTGATATCTCGTTCACACTCAGACTTCCACATTAATGACTCTAATAAAGGCAGTAGTCAACTCAAGGTTCCTGACATCTCCAAACAGTTTTTCGTTGACAGAAGTGAGTTGTTGCCATATGCTACCCCGTTCATTGCTGTAGGTTGGGTAGAACTGCAACAGGTGTTCGACTGTCATCGGGCTGGTGCCACAGGTGCAAAGATCTGTTTCACCAATTTTGTACTTGTGGTATAGATGGTATTTCAGTCTGTTGTGTCCAGTGCGTAGCCGAAAAATTATGACCTGTTCTTTCCTAGATAGCTGACTCCACGTGTGAGAAACAGAAAATGCCACTCCAGACAAAGCTCTGTGCAGATGTCAGCGACGTGTGCCTAACCACTTCTTTCTTCACGAATATTCTACTTACTATCAGTCTGATGGTGTTCGAAGCAGAAGAAGAAAACGAGAAAGACAAAGAAAAACAATAAGAAGAATAAGAAATACAGATAAAATATTTACACAAAATCCATACATTGTAAATAAAAAAAAATTAATTACAAGTATAAGTAATGTGAGTTATAATGGCCAAATTGCGGCCAAAATAAAACAAAAAACAGCTATGAAATTGGTACAAAGAGCTCTGTTATAATCAGTTTGTAACTATCGGTGCATTCAAGTTATAAAAATGAAATATAACAACTGTAAGTTATTAATATTTGAATACATTATGCTACATGACGTCTCCATGATCTGTGTGAATATATATATATATATATATATATATATATATATATATATATATATATATATATATATATATAGAGAGAGAGAGAGAGAGAGAGTGTGTGTGTGTGTGTGTGTGTATCTAACGTATATAATTAATGGTACTTACTTATAAATCTTCTTCTTCTTTGATCCTTAGCCGCCAACCGTCAAAGCAGTCAGTGGCCATTATGCCTGGTGGCGTCTTATAGGGCAACAACAAATTGATTCCACTTTGCTCGGTCGGCGGCCATCCTTCGTACAGTGCCCCAACTCTGGTTCATTCTTTGCATCTCAGCCTCCACAGTCCTCCGCCAAGTTGTTTTTGGTCGGCCTCTCTTTCGTTTTCCTTCAGGGGTCCATAGCATAGCTGTTCTTGTGATGGCATCGGGGTCTGTTCTGAGGACATGGCCAACTGTCGTGAATTATTCTAATCCCCATATATAAATTAAAACGTAAATGCAAAGCATAACAAATAAATTTAATAAAAGGAAAGAAGAATGGTAAAGAACAGTGCTGTCACAATGACTGTACTCGAAATCCCCCTTGTTTTCTACTTCGTCGGCAAATTGTAACGCTTTCACGTTGATAGTAAAAGCCTACTGTGTCGCTGCACGCTTTCTTCAATGAAACGTGTACTGTATTTCTTGGAAAAACCTTGAGATACGCAAGCTGATCAATGACCTAAATTTAATATTTCATTCATTCCATTTTATACACGGTGTAACTAAAAGACAGATGGACTAAAGGATAGAGAGAAGGGAGAGGCAGAAAGCAGGGACACCTGCAACACTAAACACGCGTCGCGCGATACACAATTGCTGCCATCACGCGTGTAAGGCCACATGCACTAACTTTATTTCAAATCGACAGTGATAAAATTCATTACCCATACCAGAGTTAGGTTTTAAAATCCTGATAAACGCTTATTGGGAAAGATGACATTAGATGGGTTTACGTTTGAAAACATGACAGTACCCAGACACTACATGGGGATTGAAGTGAACAGGAGGTGGTAGAAAATGCACATTTTGAACGCAGCCACCTAGCTCCCTTAAATTCGTATATTTGGGTTCCTTAGGGTTTGCTGACAAAGAATATGTAAAACGTTACGCAAATAGTCTAGGAATTACCAAGTTATGGCCAAAATAAAATAGTGGGGGTGCCTGACAGCATGAAATCATTTCTGCTCATAAAATTTTTTTATAACGTGTTTGAAGAAACATTACGTTACGGAAATAGCCTACCATGTTAACTCCTATTTGATTGGAGCGCAACAAATGAAAGACTAAACACGATTGGTCGGACTATAAATACTATCTTGTGTTGTCAGGGGAAACGTGAGAAAGGGGTACTTTTTTGAAAAGATGTGTAGACGTGGTGTGATTGGGTAGAGCTGCGAATATACTAAATTCAGAGCGTCTGTTCATTGCCACATCTTGTAATAAACCTACTAAGAAGCAGTGCGTTGAGCACCAGTGTATATTTTTTATAAAATAAAGCCTGGGACATCGGCAGATCGGAGTTGTGCTATATTCATTGCCAGTCAACGAAACTGTTTATTATTATTTCCATGAATTGTGGGACCGTGGTCTTAAAGTTATTGAGCAGCACCTGGTCAGAGCTTTGCTGAAGCCAGAAGTGGACAGCATACTCCTTGGTCAATATAGCAACCAGTGGGGTGGCTCCAGAACTCATTACAGTTATCGAGCAGAGGAGTCTTTTACTGCAGTCATCACGCAAGATAAGAGAGTGTGGCCATGGAGCTCAACATTATGTACCCCCATCTTAAAATAACATTGTAACATAAAATTAAGAGGGGAAGTAAATTGTTTTAATACCAGGAACTGAGAACATCTCCAATACTAGTTCTAATAGAAACAAACTATTGAAGTCATGATGACAAATACCAACAGAGCTTGAACAAAACAAAACCAGTATTACCTCATATTACCACTACACAACTGACACACATAGGATACCATTAATAATATATGTCACTACATGAATCATATTAATAAATTCTGTACATATACCTTGTAATTAAAATTGATTGTGATTCCTGGTTCCCCTTGTATTTGAATCAGGACACATATACATTCATGACAGCAATGAATACATATTGTTATTTGAAAAGTTATCAGTGACTCCTTTAAGATATCCTCTTAGAGTGTTTTATGTATGTGAGTGTCACAGTGTTGTCAAGTGTGGTGGAATAAATTAAATTGTTTATCTGTCTGTTGTTGTTATGACTTACACTTCATCATACACATACCCTAGACATATAACGTAGTCATCACATTATTCCAGAATATTTCTGACTGAGGTATACATATGTGGCAGTAAGTAAGGTTATCTATAATACACTACTCTTATTAGATATAGATACCTTCACAGCTGATCTCAGTCAGTACACTAAGTCCCCTATAAATATTTATAACATCCCACTTTACCACATATATTGGGGTCTCGCCCTCGGGATTTTGAATCTTTCCCTATTACAAATATTGGGGGTAATTCACTTCAGGGAATAATAAGAATTAAAAGGTATCCTTGGGTGAAAATAAATAAGGTTGAGCTCACAGTGCCTGTGTTGTCTTGAGTTAATTAGTCATAGATAAAATTGTTTAGACATTTATCTGTTAGACAATGGCCGACCTGGCAAAATTTCGATCTGCTGCTGTACAGACTGCGAAAGAGTTAGGAATGGACGGGCAAATTATGATTTCTTATGTCACTGCTGAATGTGACAAATATATTGAACGGGAAGAAAGAAGATTAGAAAAAGAGGCCGAAAGAAAATTAGAATATGAAAGATTGGCCGAAGATAAGAGAATAGAAGCTGAAAAAGAGATTAAGAGGTTGCAGATTGAGGCTGAGGCTAAGAGGTTGCAGATTGAGGCTGAGGCTAAGAGGTTGCAGATTGAGGCTGACAAAGAGGTTAAAGTATTGGAGGCAGAAAGAGAAGACAAAAGATTAGCTGCAGAAGAAAGAAGATTGACTGCAGAGAGGGAAGCAGAAAAGGAGGAGAAGAGATTACAAAGGGAACACGAGTTACGACTAAGGGAGTTTGAAATTCAAGGCCATGCTCCTGAAAATGGTGCCAGTCCCTTTGCCTCTGATGCTACTGCTAGCCAAGGAGCCTCAACCTCAGCTATGAATTTTCATTTAGATCATTTTGTTGAGAAAGACGATGATATAGAGAGCTATCTAAATAGGTATGAACTATTAGCTACCACATATGGGTTAGAGAGAGAAAGGTGGAGCTTAAAGTTATCTCAAGGACTTCGTGGGGCAGCTTATGAAGTTTTTGCAAAAATGAGCAGAAGTGATCAGGAAAATTATGACATGCTAAAGCAGGCTCTTTTGTTAAGATATGAAAAGAATGCAGAATTTTATAGGAAAAAATTTAGGAATGCTAAACTACTGTCAGGTGAAACCTATCACCAGTTCTCTGCACGAATAGAGACATTCTTGGAGAAATGGACTTCTCTGGGGAAAACCCAAGATCTTAAGGAAATGGTCCTTATAGAGCAATTAAGAGAGTCCATGGCTCCAGACCTGAGAAAGTTTCTCATGGAACAAGGTGCAGAGAGGCTGGGTGAGTTGCTAAATGTTGCTGAAAGGTATCAAGCAGCTCAAGCAGAGGTAACAGGTAATAAAAAGAAACAAGTGGATAACTTTAGGGCACCACAGAACTTTAATAAATTTGATCCTAGGGATCAAAACAAAGGTAAGCACCAGTTTGATAGGCCACGGTATGAAAATAAAAATAAAACCCCACAATTCGATGAAAGGAAATATGATGAAAGAAAATCTTTCAACCAAGGAAAAAGGTGGTGTAAAAATTGTAAGATGAACAATCATGACACTGACCGTTGCAGAAGGAAACCTGTGTATATGGCCACCCTTCAGGTCAGGTCGACCTCAAGAAAGGAGGAGGATATTATGTTAGATACCACTCCAGAAGAGATGAGGAAGGCACAGGCTGGGGATAAAACACTCAAGCCTTGTTTCAGGAAATTGTCAACTTGTCTGTAGTGGGTTTGATGGTATTGTATGATGGTGATATTACTAAATGTAATGTATGAGGCCAGCTGTGAAGGCTCCTGAGATAAAATGTAGTTGTGAATTGTCAGAAGGCCTTTCTTGCTACCACTACGACCTCACACTCAATTTTTTTTCTTAATGAATGTAGCTATGTAAAATGTCTAGGGTAATGATATGTAATGTGGTGTGATAGTTATAGATACACCCACAGATATTTAAGCAGACTAATAATATTTAACAAATATTATAATACACTGAACTAACTCAAGAGTGTAAAATTTTTGATAGAATTATATTACATTTATTTGTTCTGGATCAAGTTTTATGTTGACCAGAACTTTTTTTAAAAAAAAGGATTTAAAAATTATGAAAGAAATGCATGGAATGTTACATAATAAATGCAAGAGTGTACATATATAAGTACTAGACTAGTTAGTTTTATTAAAATGTTCTAGTAGTCATCTACTTGGGAGGATAGTTAATGCTTGTGCTGTTGGGGTGGCCTCATCACACCTGTCTATATTGACTACACAGTGTCCAGTAAATTACAGGAATTTTATGGGGTATTAGTAACTAAAAGGCGTTGGTGAACTTCCAGCAGACCAGAGGCTCACTCAACTTGCATATGTAGCTCTGGTGCTGAAATCTGGTGGTCCCACCTCTCCATGCTGGCGGGCAATAATAGTGGTCTCTGTCACAACGTACTGCACAGATACCTCGAGTAAAATCACCAACTGAATGGACACCGCCTTGTTGACAACTGAAACTCACAGCTCAGATTATGAATAAAGAACACAGAAATGCTAGCAAAACTCAGCTGAGCTGCTGGCTATAGTATGGCGTCCCTGAACTTATTTCACTTTCTTTCATTTGGAAATCACCACACTTTAAAATACTGTGTCTATCATCGAACAACTATTGAGGAATGGCCCCACTTGCGCGTCTGAGCGCCGATAAAATGATTGTCTGTGGCCAATCACTGCCTAGGTTTATTTCAAATTCAAATTTCCTACCCTAAAGTCATTTCAGTCATGCTTCAGTCAAGTATGGATGTTTATCTGTTAGTCTGTCCGTCTCTACTTGTTTTTTTCAAAAACGTACTTGATTTTTGAACCAACCTTTCTCTCCCCTCCAAAATTTTGTCGTTAAAAGTTATATTTAGACACAGCTCCCACCAATGTCCCTTCGCTTCCCTACTAAGTAGATTTGAACACCTGCGTCTCAAGGTCGTGTTTTTTTGTGCAAATAGCGACACTTTTTATTCCATACAGTCTGTCGCTGATGTGAACAACACTGTCTTTTGTCATTATCTTCAATATTATCTATCCGTCTGTAAAATTAAGAACATATTAGTTCACTGCTCAGAATGGGCCATCCGGCCAGCTAATTTTTATATTCCTAACATTAATATTACGAAAAAGTTACTTTTTAATTTTTGTAATATTCCAAACATCTGCGTTCTGCCGCTGAATTCAAATCAAAGGCTTGGTATCGCAAAAGCGACCAATAAATGACTGTGGCGTAACATATCCAAGGTCCCTTCTGTCGAGTTCCTTACTTTATGTCAACTTGGGAAACGTGACTTTTCTCCGTTTCCCCCCCAATTGCGTCTCCTTAGCCTTTCTAGTCTCACGCAATCTTTCCAGTCATATTTTTTCCTTTTTATCCGCCGTTCCCCTCCTGTCTAGCAAGTCAATTTTTATGGAGGGTGATGACCCGCGGTCTGGGCGATCATGTACTATCAGCAGCCTACGCATTATGTTTTTATCCTTACATGTTATCTTTGGAGGTATTTTACCGTTGTATCTCTGTCAATTTCACTACACATCTCCCCACTTGAAAACATGCCTATGGCAAGTTCCAAAACCAGCGATACACATAGGTAAAATTACTCCTCACGTCTGCCACTACTCTAATTTTGATCACAGGGGTGCCGACTGAGGAAATCTGCACCGACATTCAATTTGCCTGGGATATATTGGATACTGAACTGATAAGGTTGAAGCAATAAAGACCACCTCAGCAATCTTGCGTTTTCATGCTTAGCCTGAGATAAGAATACGAGAGGCTGATGGTCCGTCTCCACCACAAAAGTCCTACCATACAGATAGATTTGAAACTTCTTTATTGCCCAGATTAACGCTAAACATTCTTTTTCGCTTGTGGAGTATCCTTGTTCCGCCTTATTCAATTTGCGGCTTGCATAAGCGACTGGTTTCAGTTCCCCATCAGGTGAAGATGATCTTTGCAACAAAGCCCCTCCTAGTCCTACATTACTTGCATCGGTTCTTAAGACAAAGTCCTGTGTCAAATCAGGCAGTTTGAGAATAGGCTTGCTAGTGAGTTTTTCCTTTAACTCTTGGAACGCTAGTTCACATTGTGCAGTCCAAATAATTTTATCTGGAAGTCCCTTGCGAGTCAGATCAGTCAGAGGAGCACAAATAGCGTTAAAATTCTTGATGTATTTCTGATAAAATCCGCATAACGACACAAATGATCGCACGTCCTTTTTTGTTTGCGGCCTAGGTGCTCTCTGCAGTTTTTCCAAGTTCTTAGGATCAGGGGTCATATTACCCTGATATACAGTGTGTCCCAAGAATTCCAACTCTTTGCATCCAATACAACATTTTGTTGGCCTAGCAGTTAAGTTCGCCTCCCGAAGTCTATCAAACAACATCTCCAGAGCTTCAATGTGTTCTTCAAATGTCTCTGTGGCGACGAGAATATCATCCATGAAATTCGTGATACATGGGTTATTCAGGGGATCCAACAATTTGCGCATCATCCTTGAAAACACACTCGGAGCATTTTTCAGTCCGAATGGTAGCATATTGAATTCATAATGTCCATCCGAAGTGCTAAAAGCCAAATAAGGTCTCACTTCAGGCTTCACTGGGATCTGGTAATAGCCTTTACTAAGATCCACCTTTGAAAAGTATTTTGCCTTGTTCAGTCTGGCAAATAACTGTTTTGTGTCTGGTAATGGATCCACTTGTCCTTCTGTGACAGCATTCAGTTTCCTGTAATCTATGCACAGTCTGTGTTCCCCAGACGGTTTTCTCAACAAAACGACACTAGAACTAAAAGATGATTCACTGTGCGAAATAATCCCCTCCTTCAACAAATACTCTATTTCTTCCTTCAATGCCTTCTCCTTCGCGAACGGAATAGAATAGGCTCTCATACAGATTGGGTTTGAGTCTACCAGTTTCATGTCATACTGTAGCAAATTTGTATGGCCTGGTTTATCTGTTAATACATCTGTATGTTCCTCCAGAACCTGTTGAACTCTCTCCCTCTGGTTTTTAGTCAGGTGCTTACTGACTTTTACCTGTGCTGCTGTTTCACAAGGATGTAATGGGTATTCATGTGAGGTGAGTGGTTCTTTTTGCATCTGGGTTGCAATAGCCAAGGTCAATAAGGGGGTGCTTTCCTGGAGTGGTCTGTCCAGATACTTCTTTAACAGGTTTACATGATAAACTTTCTCCTTCCCCTTTTTGTCAATTTTATAGTTTGTTCTAGACACCTTCTCTAGAACCGTATATGGACCTTGCCAACCAATTTGTAATTTATTCTGGCTTCCGGGTAGTAGAAGCAGCACCTTCTCTCCGACTGCCAGTTCCCTGTCCTTTGCCTTCCTATTAAAATATGCTGCATGTTTCTTCCTGGCTTGCTTCAAATTATCATTTGCCAGTTTCCATCCAGCTTTCAAACGAGTGGTCAGTTCGTTCACGTATTGATACGATGAGGTAACAGTCTCTTCCGCCTTCTCATCTGTCCAGGTCCTTAATAGAGCTTCTAATGGACCTTTTATTGGCCTCCCAAATAGCAGAGTTGCGGGAGCCATCCCGGTTGAACTATGTGGTACCTCCCGGTACGCAAACAATGCGGCGGGCAGGAATTGATCCCACAGATCCGGTTTTTCGTGTGCCAGCTTTCTCAGGATAGAAATGAGAGTCCCGTTGAACCTCTCTACCTGGCCGTTCCCTTGTGGATGGTACGGACTACAATGAAAGTGTCTGGCTTGAAATAGCTTAAAAACTTCTTCCGTTAGTTTCCCCTTGAACTGAGAACCATTATCCGTCAAGATTTGATGCGGGAATCCTAATCGGGTAAATATTGTAAGTAGTGCCTCTGCTACATGTTTTGAATCAATTGATGGCAGGGCTACCGCCTCTCCCCACATAGAACAAGTGTCCACCAGAGTAAGGATGTAACTGTTCCTCCTCTTGGTCCGAGTGAGAGGTCCTACAATATCCACTGCAACCCTCTCAAAAGGTGTTCCCACTATGGGCATTTCCCCTAGAGTTGCAGGAGCAGTCCAGTGCTTTGGAGCTACCCTTTGACATTCTGGGCAGGATTTGACATATCTTTTTATATCCTCCGTTATCCCTGGCCAGAAGTAATGACAAGCTATACGCTGTCCTGTGGCGCTGATCCCCATGTGACCACTGAAGGGAATCGCATGCCCGAGTTCCATCACTTTATCTCTATATGAAGTGGGAAGAACCAGCTGGTTGTGACCATTTGTTCCAGTTCCGGCCTTCCTGTATAAGAGTTTGTTCTTCATGAAATATTCCCCCTTGCTCGGAGGTGTGTGGCATTTGGGCAATTTTTTAAAACAGGGCTTGAGTGTCCTATCCTCAGCCTGCGCCTTCCTCATCTCCTCTGGATGAGCATTTATAGGTTCACCTTCTTCCTCCTTCTTCTGTGACCTGGTCTGCACTGTCGCCATGATCACAGGTTTCTCGGGATTCCCCAAGAAGACGTATCTACACCCCAATATCAGAGGGTAGATTGGTTCATCTATCACTGCTGCTCTGATTTCTCCTTCCACATAGCGAGTTTTCACCGTTATCCTTGCGATGGGAAGTGTCATGAGTGGTATGTCCTTAGTCGCCCCTTGTATTTCCACTGTTTCTGTGGTATACTGACTTGGGTCCACTAGGCTAGACTTCACAACTGAATCATAATCCAAACCTGTATCATAAAGGCACCTTATGGTGACCCCATTACAAATAACATCCTCACAAACTGGGGGGTGATAAGGTTCCTGTTGTCCATTAGGATTAACCTTTAATCTTTGCGTCCCCGACTTCATTGCAGCAATGTTTGAAGGTTTCCTTCTACAAAATTCGGTGTTATGGTTATCCTTCTTGCACCATTTACACCATCTTTTTCCTTGGTTCAACGGTTTTCTTTCATTGAACTTTTGGTCATTGAACTGTGAGTTTCTGTCGCGATAGTCATTTCTTGGCCGCTCAAAGTTTGTCCTACCTTTATTTCCCTGCTCTCTATTATCAAATTTATTAAATTGCTGTGGAGCTTTAAAATTGTCTATGTGCTTCTTTTTAGCACCACTTACCTCTGCCTGAGCTGCCTGATACCTCTCAGCAACATTTAAAATTTCCCCCAACTTCTCTGCACCTTGTTCCATGAGAAATTTTCTCATGTCTGGAGCCATGGACTCTCTCAATTGCTCAATCATGATCATTTCTTTAAGATCTTGGGTCTTCCCCAGAGCCGTCCATTTCTCCAAATAGGTTTCTAGTCTAGCAGAGAATTGGTGGTATGTCTCCCCAGACAACAGTTTGGCATTTCTAAATTTCTTACGATAAAATTCACCATTCTTCTCGTACCTTAATAACAAAGCCTGCTTTAACATGTCATAATTGTCTTGGTCTTCCCTGTTCATTTTGGCAAATACTTCATAAGAAGTACCTCTCAATCCCTGTGATAGCTTTAAACTCCACCTCTCTCTCTCTAACCCATATGTAGTAGCTAATAACTCAAAACGTCCTAGGTACCCCTCTATGTCATCGTCTTTTTCAACAAAATGGTCTAAATGAAACCCCATAGCTGAGTTTGAGGCTCCCAGACTGGGCGTAGCATCTGAGGCAAAAGGGCTGGCACCATTTTCAGGAGCCGGGCCTTGTAATTCCAGCTCCCTTAGTCGTAATTCGTGCTCCCTCTGCAACCTTCTATCTTCTGCCTCCCTTTCGGCAGTCAACCTTTTTTCTTCTGCCCCTTTTTTCTTCTGCCTCCCTTTGCTGTCGTTTTTCTTCTGCCTCAATCTGCAGCCTCTTAATTTCTCTATCAGCCTCAATTTGTAACCTCTTCTCTTCAGCTACCTTTCTATCTTCCCTTTCAATATATTTATCACATTCAGCCGTTACATATTGAATTAAAATTTGACCATCCATTCCCATCTCCTTTGCGGTCAGCACAGCAGCTGATCGGAATTTTGCTAGCTCCGCCATACTTTTCAGACAATATAATAATATACAAGCTAAATCTCTAACCAGTAAATACACTAAGTACTTCTTATGACTATAGTCTAACTAATTCTAACTAACCAGTTAACTAATTAATTATCACTGGCTGTGAAGATTCACCAACTTTTATCTGCAGGGACACTTTTAATTTTAAAGGGAATTTCACAATTTTTTTCCCCTAATTTTATTTCTCCAACCAGGAGATCCTAATATTACTGTTGGGCTAATTATCCCTGGACAAGACCCCAATGTATGTAGTGGGTTTGATGGTATTGTATGATGGTGATATTACTAAATGTAATGTATGAGGCCAGCTGTGAAGGCTCCTGAGATAAAATGTAGTTGTGAATTGTCAGAAGGCCTTTCTTGCTACCACTACGACCTCACACTCAATTTTTTTTCTTAATGAATGTAGCTATGTAAAATGTCTAGGGTAATGATATGTAATGTGGTGTGATAGTTATAGATACACCCACAGATATTTAAGCAGACTAATAATATTTAACAAATATTATAATACACTGAACTAACTCAAGTGTGTAAAATTTTTGATAGAATTATATTACATTTATTTGTTCTGGATCAAGTTTTATGTTGACCAGAACTTTTTTTAAAAAAGGATTTAAAAATTATGAAAGAAATGCATGGAATGTTACATAATAAATGCAAGAGTGTACATATATAAGTACTAGACTAGTTAGTTTTATTAAAATGTTCTAGTAGTCATCTACTTGGGAGGATAGTTAATGCTTGTGCTGTTGGGGTGGCCTCATCACACCTGTCTATATTGACTACACAGTGTCCAGTAAATTACAGGAATTTTATGGGGTATTAGTAACTAAAAGGCGTTGGTGAACTTCCAGCAGACCAGAGGCTCACTCAACTTGCATATGTAGCTCTGGTGCTGAAATCTGGTGGTCCCACCTCTCCGTGCTGGCGGGCAATAATAGTGGTCTCTGTCACAACGTACTGCACAGATACACTCGAGTAAAATCACCAACTGAATGGACACCGCCTTGTTGACAACTGAAACTCACAGCTCAGATTATGAATAAAGAACACAGAAATGCTAGCAAAACTCAGCTGAGCTGCTGGCTATAGTATGGCGTCCCTGAACTTATTTCACTTTCTTTCATTTGGAAATCACCACACTTTAAAATACTGTGTCTATCATCGAACAACTATTGAGGAATGGCCCCACTTGCGCGTCTGAGCGCCGATAAAATGATTGTCTGTGGCCAATCACTGCCTAGGTTTATTTCAAATTCAAATTTCCTACCCTAAAGTCATTTCAGTCATGCTTCAGTCAAGTATGGATGTTTATCTGTTAGTCTGTCCGTCTCTACTTGTTTTTTTCAAAAACGTACTTGATTTTTGAACCAACCTTTCTCTCCCCTCCAAAATTTTGTCGTTAAAAGTTATATTTAGACACAGCTCCCACCAATGTCCCTTCGCTTCCCTACTAAGTAGATTTGAACACCTGCGTCTCAAGGTCGTGTTTTTTTGTGCAAATAGCGACACTTTTTATTCCATACAGTCTGTCGCTGATGTGAACAACACTGTCTTTTGTCATTATCTTCAATATTATCTATCCGTCTGTAAAATTAAGAACATATTAGTTCACTGCTCAGAATGGGCCATCCGGCCAGCTAATTTTTATATTCCTAACATTAATATTACGAAAAAGTTACTTTTTAATTTTTGTAATATTCCAAACATCTGCGTTCTGCCGCTGAATTCAAATCAAAGGCTTGGTATCGCAAAAGCGACCAATAAATGACTGTGGCGTAACATATCCAAGGTCCCTTCTGTCGAGTTCCTTACTTTATGTCAACTTGGGAAACGTGACTTTTCTCCGTTTCCCCCCCAATTGCGTCTCCTTAGCCTTTCTAGTCTCACGCAATCTTTCCAGTCATATTTTTTCCTTTTTATCCGCCGTTCCCCTCCTGTCTAGCAAGTCAATTTTTATGGAGGGTGATGACCCGCGGTCTGGGCGATCATGTACTATCAGCAGCCTACGCATTATGTTTTTATCCCTACATGTTATCTTTTGAGGTATTTTACCGTTGTATCTCTGTCAATTTCACTACATTGTCATACAACTCCAGGCAAGGGAGATTTTTACATGAAAAACAAGTTGATGTATAGGAAGACTGGAGCTAGATCCAAAGGTCAGGGACAGCTGGTACTTCCTAAAAGATATAGGGCAGACTTAATAAGGAGCCTACATGTGAAACCAGATGGGGACCATGAGAAGATAGGTACCATCATTCAAAAGGTGGCTCACCATTATTATTGGCCCAAAGCAAGATGGGACATTGAGAATTTTGTAGAAAGGTGTAGCATAGCACATGAGGGAACACCCACAAGTGGGAACATTGATCAGGACCTGGAAACGCCACGGGGCAAAATTAGGCCTGATAATAAAAAGAAAAATAGATTTGATAAAGTGGACCAAATGGAATGGGAAGCCCCTTTTCACGGACAAGCTTCACTTAACTGTTTTACAATGGCCACTATGCGGAGAGTGCAAAAAGATGTCTTACCCCAGGATAAGCCGAAAATCCCTCAATCGGACTTAAACAAACTGGAGGAAGAGGATGTAGAGAGGACATCTCTCATCAAGAATATTAAGTGGGGAGAAAGCCCCAAAAGAAAAATTGGTAGCGGTCGTTTTATGCATGATAATTCTGGGAAGAAAAATCATCACTATAGAGCTTCGAGTGGAAGAGACCATACCGGTGCATGGACAAATAGGTCCACACAATAAAAGGTCCACTTGAAGCTTTGTTAAGAACGTGGACTGATGAAAAGGCAGAGGAAAACATTACATCTTCATACCAATATGTGAATGAGCTGACCACTCGTTTAAAAACTGGCTGGAAACTTGCCAATGAAAATTTGAAACAAGCCAGGAAGAAACATGCTGCCTATTATAACAGGAAGGCGAAAGACAGAGATTTGGCTGTGGGAGAGAAGGTACTGCTTCTTCTCCCCGGGAGTCAGAATAAGTTACAGATTGGATGGCAAGGTCCATATACAGTTTTAGAGAAGGTGTCTAGAACAAATTATAAGATAGATAAGAAGGGGAAAGAAAAAATCTATCATGTGAATCTCCTGAAGAAATATTTGGAAAGAGAACATCAGGAAGAGACACACTTGTTGACCTTGTCCATCGCCATGGAGATGAAAAAGGAACCACTTTCATCATTTGAATATCCATTACACCCTGTGAGACAGCAGCACAGGTGAAAATCAGTACACATTTAACGAAAACTCAGAAAGAGAGAGTGCAACAGGTTCTAAATAATCATGCAGAGGTGTTAACAGACCGACCAGGGCATACAAACCTATTGGAATATGATATGAAACTGATAGACCCCACACCTGTCTGTATGAAACCATATTCGATTCCGTTTGCTAAGGAGAAAGCTTTGAAGGAAGAGATAGACTATCTGTTGAAGGAAGGAATTATTTCGCACAGTGAATCCTCATATAGTTCCGGTGTTGTACTCTTAAGGAAGCCCTCTGGAGAACATAGACTCTGTATAGATTACAGGAGACTGAATGCTATTACAGAAGGACAGGTGGATCCATTGCCGGATACAAATCAGCTGTTTGCCAGACTAAATAAAGCTAAATATTTCTCAAAAGTGGATCTGAGTAAAGGATACTATCAGATTCCAGTAAAGCCTGAGGTTAGACCATACCTAGCTTTTAGTACCTCAGAAGGACACTATGAGTTTAATAGATTGCCATTTGGATTGAAGAATGCGCCTAGTGTCTTCTCTAGAATGATGAGAAAATTATTGGACCCTCTGAATAATCCATGTATAACAAATTTCATGGATGATATCCTTATAGCAACAGAAACATTTGAGGAACACATTGACTCTCTGAAGATGCTGTTTGATCGACTTAGGGAAGCAAATTTAACAGCCCGACCAACCAAATGTTGCGTTGGATGTAAAGAATTGGAATTTTTGGGACACACAGTTTATCAGGGAAACATGACCCCTGACCCAAAGAATTTAGAGAAACTAAAGAAAGCCCCGAGACCACAAACCAAGAAGGACGTGAGATCCTTTGTCTCATTATGTGGTTTCTACCAGAAGTATATCAAAAACTTTAATTCCATATGTGCACCGTTAACTGATTTGACACGTAAAGGACATCCAGATCGCATTACATGGACACCACAATGTGAAATGGTTACCAAGAATTGAAGGAAAAGCTCACAAGTAAACCTATTTTGAAATTACCTGACTTAAGTCAAGAATTCATAGTAAGGACGGATGCCAGTAATATTGGGTTAGGTGCAACTCTACTACAGAAATCAGATGCATTGGATGGGGAATTAAGCCCAGTGGCATATGCTAGCAGAAAATTGAATAAAGCTGAAATCAACTACTCAACTAGCGAAAAAGAATGTCTTGCAGTAATATGGGCAATAAAGAAATTCAATATTTATCTGTATGGGAAGGCATTTAAGTTGCAAACGGATCACAAACCTTTATCGTTTCTAGCCCAGGCTAGGCATGAGAACTCTAGGTTACTCCGATGGTCCTTGCTTTTGGCTCCCTATAATTTTAGCATTGAGTATATATCTGGAAAAACAAATTTGGGAGCGGATTTTTTAAGCCGCCATCCGTGTGATGAGAATCACCGTAAACCCCCAGAAATAATAATAAATTTCTCTATGTGTATATAGAATAAAGGACTGACATATAATGTCTGTTTTAAGAGGGGAGATGTCGTGAATTATTCTAATCCCCATATATAAATTAAAACGTAAATGCAAAGCCTAACAAATAAATTTAATAAAAGGAAAGAAGAATGGTAAAGAACAGTGCTGTCACAATGACTGTACTCGAAATCCCCCTTGTTTTCTACTTCGTCGGCAAATTGTAACGCTTTCACGTTGATAGTAAAAGCCTACTGTGTCGCTGCACGCTTTCTTCAATGAAACGTGTACTGTATTTCTTGGAAAAACCTTGAGATACGCAAGCTGATCAATGACCTAAATTTAATATTTCATTCATTCCATTTTATACACGGTGTAACTAAAAGACAGATGGACTAAAGGATAGAGAGAAGGGAGAGGCAGAAAGCAGGGACACCTGCAACACTAAACACGCGTCGCGCGATACACAATTGCTGCCATCACGCGTGTAAGGCCACATGCACTAACTTTATTTCAAATCGACAGTGATAAAATTCACTACCCATACCAGAGTTAGGTTTTAAAATCCTGAAAAACGCTTATTGGGAAAGATGACATTAGATGGGTTTACGTTTGAAAACATGACAGTACCCAGACACCACATGGGGATTGAAGTGAACAGGAGGTGGTAGAAAATGCACATTTTGAACGCAGCCACCTAGCTCCCTTAAATTCGTATATTTGGGTTCCTTAGGGTTTGCTGACAAAGAATATGTAAAACGTTACGCAAATAGTCTAGGAATTACCAAGTTATGGCCAAAATAAAATAGTGGGGGTGCCTGACAGCATGAAATCATTTCTGCTCATAAAATTTTTTTATAACGTGTTTGAAGAAACATTACGTTACGGAAATAGCCTACCATGTTAACTCCTATTTGATTGGAGCGCAACAAATGAAAGACTAAACACGATTGGTCGGACTATAAATACTATCTTGTGTTGTCAGGGGAAACGTGAGAAAGGGGTACTTTTTTGAAAAGATGTGTAGACGTGGTGTGATTGGGTAGAGCTGCGAATATACTGAATTCAGAGCGTCTGTTCATTGCCACATCTTGTAATAAACCTACTAAGAAGCAGTGCGTTGAGCACCAGTGTATATTTTTTATAAAATAAAGCCTGGGACATCGGCAGATCGGAGTTGTGCTATATTCATTGCCAGTCAACGAAACTGTTTATTATTATTTCCATGAATTGTGGGACCGTGGTCTTAAAGTTATTGAGCAGCACCTGGTCAGAGCTTTGCTGAAGCCAGAAGTGGACAGCATACTCCTTGGTCAATATAGCAACCAGTGGGGTGGCTCCAGAACTCATTACAGTTATCGAGCAGAGGAGTCTTTTACTGCAGTCATCACGCAAGATAAGAGAGTGTGGCCATGGAGCTCAACATTATGTACCCCATCTTAAAATAACATTGTAACATAAAATTAAGAGGGGAAGTAAATTGTTTTAATACCAGGAACTGAGAACATCTCCAATACTAGTTCTAATAGAAACAAACTATTGAAGTCATGATGACAAATACCAACAGAGCTTGAACAAAACAAAACCAGTATTACCTCATATTACCACTACACAACTGACACACATAGGATACCATTAATAATATATGTCACTACATGAATCATATTAATAAATTCTGTACATATACCTTGTAATTAAAATTGATTGTGATTCCTGGTTACCTTGTATTTGAATCAGGACACATATACATTCATGACAGCAATGAATACATATTGTTATTTGAAAAGTTATCAGTGACTCCTTTAAGATATCCTCTTAGAGTGTTTTATGTATGTGAGTGTCACAGTGTTGTCAAGTGTGGTGGAATAAATTAAATTGTTTATCTGTCTGTTGTTGTTATGACTTACACTTCATCATACACATACCCTAGACATATAACGTAGTCATCACATTATTCCAGAATATTTCTGACTGAGGTATACATATGTGGCAGTAAGTAAGGTTATCTATAATACACTACTCTTATTAGATATAGATACCTTCACAGCTGATCTCAGTCAGTACACTAAGTCCCCTATAAATATTTATAACATCCCACTTTACCACACCAACTCAGCTCCAGCGTCTGCCAGCTATGATGGTGTGCATGTCCTCTTGCTTGCTCCGAGTAAGCAGATCTTGGTTGGTGATGATATTCGGCCAAAAGATTCGGAGAATTTATCTTAGGCATGTTGTGTGAAAAGAGGACAATTTCGACATTTCCTTCTCTGTAACTCTCCAGCTCTCCGCGCCATAGAGAAGCACAGAAAGCACACAGCTCTGATATAATCCTAATTTTGTGCGTGTGCTGTACTGAGAGGACTTCCAGATGTTGTTTAGACTAAAAAAGGCTGTTCTTGCTTTGTTCATTCTGTTGTTGATAGTTTTGCTTGCTCCGCCGTCTGGTGTTACTATGCATCCTAGGTATGTGAAGGCATCTGTCTGTTCCAGTTGCTGATTCCTTACTGATATGGGCTCAGGGTTGCTCACATTGAGCGTCATGATCTCTGTCTTCTTTAGGTTGATGTTCAAGCCCACCTGCTGGCTATACTTATTAAGTCTATCCGTTTTTTCCTGGATGTGTTGATGTGAATGTGCTAGCAGTGCAATGTCATTTGCATATTCCAGATCTTCCAATGTAGAAAATGTAGTCCATCTTATTCCTCTTGGATTGCCCTCTGTTGTCTGGCGTATCACCCAGTCTATGACTGTTAAAAATAGAGTGGTTGATAAGGGGCATCCCTGTCGTACTCCTGTCTTCACTTCAAAGGTTAGGTTGCTCTGCCCAATGCTGCACGTAAAGTTGGCATAAAGGCTTTTTTATGATTGACACTATGCAGCTTGGAATTCCATAAGCCCTCAGTATTTTCCATAAACTGTCCCTATGTATACTGTCAAAAGCCTTTTCAAAATCAACGAAATTAATGTACAACTGTCTTTGCCATTCTGAGCACTGCTCTATAATGTTCCTGAGGGTAAATATATGATCTATACATCTTCTGTTCTTTCTAAATCCTGCTTGTTCTTTCCTCAGTTTGTAGTCTACTGCTTTTGAGATTCTCTGTATAATTATCCTGCCTAGTATTTTGCTGGGAACTGAGAGAAGAGTTATTCCTCTCCAATTATTGCAGTCCGCAAGATCTCCCTTCTTGGGCAATTTGACAATTATTCCTTTTCTCCACTCTGTTGGTGTTGTCCCTGTTTTCCAGACTTGTGCAAATAGTGGTTCTAATAGTTCTGCTGCTAGCTCTGGGTCTGTCTTAAATAGCTCTGCATTTAAGTTATCATGACCAGGAGCTTTTCCATTCTTTAACTCTTTGATTGCTGTGATGATTTCTTCCTTTCGTGGGATGTCTGTATTAACATCTAGATCATTTTCAGCCTCAGGAACATTCAATTGTGTCTCTGGTGGTTCCTTATTCAGAGTTTCTCTGAAATGCTCTGCCCATCTTGTTTCCTGTCCCTCTACTGTTGTGATGAGATTTTTTTGCTTATCTCTTACTAATGTAATATTGTTTGCACCTCGTTTTCCACTGATAATTTTAGTTATTTTATAAACTGTGCTTTGTTCATTTCTCAGTGCTGCCTCTTCTGCTTGTCTTGCAAGGTCATCCAGAAATGTCCTTTTGTTAGCACGGGTTTGACGTTTAACTTCCTTGTCCAGCTGACTGTACTGTTCACTATATATTGCCTTTAATCTGGGAGACTTAGCTTCTGTTTTCTTTCTTTTCATTTCCTTTCTCTTCACTATGGTGTTTAGCGTATCTGGTGTTATCCAGTCTTGGCTCTTTCTTTCCTGGAATCCCAAGCATGACTTGCTGCTTTCCTTGTATATTGTTGAGATGGTGTTGAATCTCTGGTCAACATCATCGGTCTCTGTTCTTTCCTGGCTTTTGATAATCTCATATCTTCTCTTTACGTCGACCACGAAAGCTTTTCTGGTGAGGGAATCCTTCAGTTTCGTGATGTTGTATCTTTTCTGTTTGACTGCAACTGGCCCGGCAGCTCTGAGTTTCACTTTCAGTCTTGCTACTACTAGGTGATGATCACTTCCCACATCTGCGCCTCTTCTTACTTTCACGTCTTGTAGTGCATGTCTCCATCTGCCATTGATCATTATGTGATCTATCTGGTTTCTGTCTTGTCCGTTTGGTGATTCCCATGTTTAACTTATGCACTTCCTTGTGTGGAAAAAGTGTTCCTCCAATGACCAGGTTGTTAATACTGCAGAAGCTTATTAATTTGCCCCCATTCTCATTTGCTGTTCCACTGCCACATTTCCCCATTACTCTTTCGTTATAATTATTGTGTGCTCCCACTTTCGCATTACTATAATGAGATCGTACCTGGGTGTAGTTTCCATTTCTTTTTGTACCTGTTGATAGAACTCGTCCTTGATATCTTCATCGCTGTTGTTTGTTGGTGCATAGCATTGTATAATTGTGGTGTTGGTGAACCTCCTTCTTAGTCTTGCTCTTATCAGTCTGTTGTTGATGGGTTTCCATTCCAGTAAAGACCTTTCCATTCCTTTCTTCAGGATAATGGCTACACCTTCGTTGTGCTGACCATCCTCTCTGCCAGAATAAAGTACTGTTTCCCCTGTAGCTGTTTTTATTCTCTCCCTACCTGTCCATCTGCTCTCGCTTATTCCCAGGATATGTATCTTGTAGTTCCTCATCTCTGCTGTGATTTGTCTCAGCTTTCCTGCCTCATTCATAGTTCTGACGTTCCAAAAACCAATTCTGGTTTCGTGTTTTGCGGTCGGGGCATCCGTTTTCATGCCAGTGGCTTCCTTTCGGCTTTCACCACTGTCAGTCATACGAGCCTGAGATTCCGGATGTCCGTCCCGCAGCAAAGTTTTTCCATTTATTGTTGTTTCCGTAACGTGCGATTTTTTTTTACACAGACAGGGGTGTCGGCCCTGTGCTAAAACCCCCAATCTGGAGGACCAGAGTACCAGCTTTTGTCTGACCCCTACCCACGCAGACCAGTCCAGCTTGGTTGAACCTACCAGGAGTAAATCTCCCACTGGCATAGCTCTGAGGATTGTCAGGGTACACAAGCTGCCATACTTATAAATATCTGGTTTTTATTTAGCCTTACGTGTTGATATCTTGTTTTTTATTTATGAATAAATTTACTTGTAGATGCCTTGTTTGTATTTAGTATAATGTGATGTCTTGCCTTCTGTCTTGTTTGTATTCAATGGCACATGTACATGTAGATGTTTTGTTTGTAGTTAATGGTAGGCGAGGAAAAACTCATTAAAAACATTACGTTAGAGATTAAAATGATGAGATGCATAATTACATCACAAATTCCAGTTAATGTAATGCAAAAGTGTAATTGGAGGTACTACAGTTTAATAGCCTACGGTAATGAGTATTACGTCTTAAATTAATGTGCACAAACCCACACACAAAAAGAGGTTCTGTGTTTTAAATGTCCATTACTGATAAACTACTCCGCCTTGCAAATGACAAAAATACTGACATTCGAGCCGACGATTATGCCATCTATGCAAATGTTAATGGGAGCCGGATCTACTGGCATGAAAGATTCATGATTACGGCCTCCCTCCTCCCCCATCTATCACTTTCGCCGGTGTTACAGTCCTCTGTCCATAGTCAATGTACACCAACTTTCTATGATGGCGGCGTGTTCTATCTCTCTCTCCATCTCTCTCTCTCTCTCTCTCTCTCTCTCTGATCGATCGTTGTCTGGGTCGTGTTGTACAATGCTGGCATGTTTATGTGTTGACTCAGCGGTGTTGTTGTTGTTGTTGTGTCCTTCTTGCACTGGACTAATGACTACCTGCAGCATAGTTCGGCAACGTCATCACACGAAACAGATCGTTACAAAAACTATCACTGCAAAGGCTTATGCATGGTTTGATACAGACTTCATGGGGACCAGCAGCAGTGGTGGCTACATGCTCAACAGGAACCACATGATGATGATGATGATGATGATGATGATGACAGTAGAACTGGCAGGTAAAGAAGAAGGTTCATGTTCACACCTGATGATCAGTGATCGGGGAAACTGGCAGTAATGATTCCAGTGAAGTCAGGCGATAAACCTCGAGGCGTAGTCGAGTATGCACCTAATACCATCGGGATTTTTAATGCTCTTATTTGTATCAAGAGCACCAACAGTGGGGAAACTAGATGCAAGGGAGATAAACTGAGAACAATTAATGATCACCTGTTAGAGAACGACACTGCAATAGACGAATCATCAAGGTTAAGACTGTTGGAATTTGGCATCAAACGTCAGGCTAGCAGAAATTGACGTATGAGAGGATGCAACCGTCGTGTTTATAACCAGCGAGCTGCAAGAACAGTTAGAATTCACTCTCTTAAACATATGCTGAGGAAGAATGAGCACCTATGGGTTTGCCCGGAGTGCAATGAGGTTGATTTTGTTCAACAATAACAATATTGCTCTTAATCAGTCCTATTGTTGATCTGTTTTATTGCCATAAGTGTATACGTATCTACTGTTAGTAGACACAAGAAGGAAGAGCAACAGTTATAAAGAAGAATACAAAATAGATAAAGAAAGAAATCAAACAAACATGCAACATTGCAAAAGAAGTATGGCTGGATAAACACATTCACTGCCAACAGAGCGGCATTACCTTTCATTACCTTTTAACTAGGGAGCCGCGGTAGCATAGTGGTTAGTGCACTGGCTTCCTAGCTCAGTGGTCTATGGTTCGATCCCCAGATGAGGTGGGATTTTTTTAGGCCACAAACGGCTCCTGGGTCGACCCAACCCCAACTGTGAAGGTTAAGGCGGCCGGCGTGATGTTGACCACGTCACCCCTAGTGTGCCGATGGTCAAGAAAATATGGGCCTAACACCATATTCCCAATGGGCGTGTAACGGGATCCTTTACCTTTTTTTTCACCTTTCAACTAACCGAGAAGCATAGGTTATCAGTAAATACATTCCAAGCCTACCTATCTTGTGCCATCTAAATTGGAACTCACATGTACATGCACACTGACCAAGCAAACGGCACAGAAAGTTTACCAGTTAACTAAAATCAAACATTATATATCTCACATACAAACAAACCTTGACCATTGCTCCACAATCTGGGATGGTTGTTCTATGTCCAACACAAAAAGACTCCATTCACTACAAAAGCGTGCAGTGCGTCTAGTTTCTGACAACTGCCAAACACAGTGTGTAGATCTATATAAAGATCTCAAAATACTGCCTCTAAGAAAGCGCTTTCTATTCAACAAAGCTAAATTTGTTCACAAAATCCTGTCACAGAATACTCCAACATATATGTGGCCAATGTTCAAATACAATGAAAGACGCAGTCAACGCTTTAACAAAATACAAGTGCCCAAGCCTAGGCTTGACTTATTCAAGAAAAGCTTAGCTTACTCTGCTGCTCATCTTTGGAACTATCTTCCACATTATCTAAAACATAACAACCTCAGTCCCTATTCATACAATCGTAAACTTTTCGAATACTTTATGAGTTCTGATTATCTGCCCCCCCCCTAATGTGATTATTTTTCCGAACAAATGATATAATATCGAATGTAGGTTTAATGATGAAGTTAGTGCTTTTCAACATATTTTATTTCTTGTTTATAATTAGATACTGTGAATGTGGGTATGCTATTATTTTACCTTTACAACGTTGAATTCCTTGACATTGATGTGAGAATAAATGAAATCAGTATAAAAGACGAGAGAAAGGAAGGGCAGAATGTCAGACGGGCCTGCGTGCCCAATTCTCAACCCTTTGAAAATAAAGTTCGTTCGTTCGTTTAAGGTATGTCTAGTTCTTCCTTATGTCTTTCATGTTTATCTCAGTTCTCTTCTCTGTGTGTTTTCAGTCTTCCTGTGTTTTTTCTACCCAGAGGATTCCAGAAGACGAAATGCCTTTTAATGTTTTCAGCTGGTTTCCCCAGCGTGTCCTATTCAACGCAAGCGTATTTCTCCTCACATGATGATGTTGCACTGGTTTATGTTTGCTTCCTTCCATCAGTTCCACATTGGTGATCTGGTCATACAGTTATAATCCTGGTATTCTAAGTTAGCAATCCTTTACATTTGTGGTTGTTGTTTTTGTTGTTGTCTGTATTTTAAGAGACGGACAATGTGACTATCTTGACATACGAGTTGGAGATTCTTATTTTATTTTGTTGGATTTGATTTTTTGTTATTTCCATATATTTCCTGAGACACGGTCACAATACACTAAAAGAACCAGTCAAACCAATCTTGATATGAGGAAGGTAAACATGACTTCCACGTGAATATATGTTAATTCAGAACGATTGGTGAGAAGTAATTTATGTTTTCTCACATATCAAAGACGATAAATGTAGATGGTAGGAATATACAATTTTTTTTTAACACATTGTGAAAAAGAATATATTTTATACCTTTAATTTAGTGACTGTATGTCACTTACGTTTGATTACTTTACTTAGAGAGTTTGAAACCATAAATTTCATCTGGTCATACAGTTATAATCCTGGTATTCTAAGTTACCAATCCTTTACATTTGTGGTTGTTGTTTTTGTTGTTGTCTGTGTTTTAAGAGACGGACAATGTGACTATCTTGACATACGAGTTGGAGATTCTTATTTTATTTTGTTGGATTTGATTTTTTGTTATTTCCATATATTTCCTGAGACACGGTCACAATACACCAAAAGAACCAGTCAAACCAATCTTGATATGAGGAAGGTAAACATGACTTCCACGTGAATATATGTTAATTCAGAACGATTGGTGAGAAGTAATTTATGTTTTCTCACATATCAAAGACGATAAATGTAGATGGTAGGAATATACAATTGTGAAAAAGAATATATTTTATAGCTTTAATTTAGTGACTGTATGTCCCTTAGGTTTGATTACTTTGTGACTGTATGTCCCTTAGGTTTGATTACTTAGTGACTGTATGTCCCTTAGGTTTGATTACTTAGTGACTGTATGTCCCTTAGGTTTGATTACTTAGTGACTGTATGTCCCTTAGGTTTGATTACTTTGTGACTGTATGTCCCTTAGGTTTGATTACTTTGTGACTGTATGTCCCTTAGGTTTGATTACTTTGTGACTGTATGTCCCTTAGGTTTGATTACTTAGTGACTGTATGTCCCTTAGGTTTGATTACTTTGTGACTGTATGTCCCTTAGGTTTGATTACTTTGTGACTGTATGTCCCTTAGGTTTGATTACTTTGTGACTGTATGTCCCTTAGGTTTGATTACTTTGTGACTGTATGTCCCTTAGGTTTGATTACTTTGTGACTGTATGTCCCTTAGGTTTGATTACTTTGTGACTGTATGTCCCTTAGGTTTGATTACTTTGTGACTGTATGTCCCTTAGGTTTGATTACTTTGTGACTGTATGTCCCTTAGGTTTGATTACTTTGTGACTGTATGTCCCTTAGGTTTGATTACTTTGTGACTGTATGTCCCTTAGGTTTGATTACTTTGTGACTGTATGTCCCTTAGGTTTGATTACTTTGTGACTGTATGTCCCTTAGGTTTGATTACTTTGTGACTGTATGTCCCTTAGGTTTGATTACTTTGTGACTGTATGTCCCTTAGGTTTGATTACTTTGTGACTGTATGTCCCTTAGGTTTGATTACTTTACTTAGAGTTAGTTTGATACCATACATTTCATTTATTTATTAACATATGGAAAGAATAATCAACAGGAACAAAGACAAAAGGGTTTTGAAAACATTGATGGACTGTTGCGTGTTGAAATACTCGTACAACTTTAACTCCGCCAGCTAGTGAAATATTATGTCTGTGCACGTAAGGCATAGATCATGATGACATTCGTCGCAGTATTTAAATCATTTATCTGCATTCTTCTCATTTCTCTCATTAAATGTTCTAGTTCTACAGCTGCGACCACTGTTCTATTATCTCATGAGCCTCTTTTAGAGACGGTAGTTTTACCACCTATAGCTGGATTACGTATTACACCCTTAGAGTGTAAAGAAGTATACTGGGCCGAAACACTTGTCGGATGGAGGGACTTCTTCTGATGATCAGATTGCCTCCTGTTGTATTGCTCTGTAAAGAGTTTCCTATCATAATTGCATGGTTAAACCAGTGACGATCGGGAAAAGATCGATTGACTTCTGGAAAGACAGATGACACTGGGAAAGACTAGAAACCGGCTGACCGGGTTAGCACCCCGTAAGCTGTATTACAACTGCTACAGAACCCAAAAACGATAGATGCCCCCAGGATTCACCGAAAGGGGGAGAGGATGATGAATCCACAGGCGCCTCATTGGAATCGACCAGACCTGTTACACGGACTTCGAGCTCTGAACAACGGCTGGAATTTCCATGTGCCTGTAGTAGGAAATTCTCTACTCAGAGAGGAATGAAAATCCACAGAACGAAAAAGGGGTGTGGGAGTTCATCAGGGGAAGATCAACAGCGCTCTGTCTCGACGGATAAGACGTTAGAAGAAAGCAGCCAGGAGTCAATCCACAGTGCTGAGTACATTCAAGTTGATCTGCCTGATGATGATCTCACACACTTCTTGGACGGGAACAGAGATGCAATCAAGTTTCCACCTGCCAGTGCAAAAGGGCTTTGGGAACAGCTGGACGAAGCCTTGGCAAAAGAGTTGGATAACAACCTGAAGCAGATAACTTTGGAGAAGAATTTGGAAATCTTCGGCGACAAAATATATCTGCACTGTCGCAAAGTGTTCGGAGTCAGGGATGCAAGAGAAAGTACCCACCACGGAAAAGTAGAAGACAAATTAAAATAGAAGAAATCAGGAAACAGAAGAAGCATGCCCGAAAACTGTTCAAGAACGCAGTTGCCACAGAGAAGGAAGGGTTACGACAGGTTTGGGAGCACCTGAAAGGCCAACATAATGCCCTTTGTAGAGCAGAAAGGTTGTGCAGGAAGAGAAGGAAGACTCGAAGGGATAGGGAAAGATTATTCAGGCAGCCCTTCAAGTTTGCCAAAGAACTGTTTGAGCAGCCACGGTCGGGTACGCTAAATATCAGGAAAGAAGACCTGGAAGAATACCTTAGAATGACATATTCAGATGGTCGCAAAGATGAGCCGCTCAGCAGCATGGCAGGCCTTAAATGGCCGAGTAAGCCAGGAGCTGAATTTAACACCAAGCCCCCAACGGTGCAAGAGGTAGAAAACATTGTCCAGAAAGCTCGGTTCAAGTCAGCTCCAGGTCCTAATGGTGTTCCATATGTGGTGTATAAGAGATGCCCTGAGGTGCTCAAACGACTGTTCCGTTTACTGAAGAATGCGTGGAAAACCCAGCTTGTAAGCAAGGAATGGAGAAAGGCGAACATCCCGAAGGAACAAAATTCCACAGACATCAGTCAGTTCAGGCCAATCTCACTACTCGATGTGGAAGGGAAGATATTCTTCTCAGTGATGGCGAAAAGACTCACTACATACCTCCTGGCAAATGGGTACATTGACACTACCATTCAGAAAGGAGGTATCCCAGGTACACCAGGATGTCTAGAGCATGCCACAATGATCTGGGAAGCAATCCAAAAGGCAAAGTCTGACAGAAATAACCTCCATGTAATCTGGTTGGATCTAGCGAATGCTTATGGATCCGTTCCACACCAGATGTTGTGGCAGGCCCTAGAAATGTATCATGTTCCACAAGAGATTGCAGCAATGCTGAGGCTGTATTTCGCAGGGTTTTCTGTCAGATTTTCAACCAGGGAATACACAACGAAGTGGATTGGCCTTGAAGTTGGAATTGCGATGGGATGTACCATCTCTCCGATACTATTCGTGATGACTATGCAGGTAATCCTCAATGCGGCTGAAGGAATGGCTATAGGTCCAAAGCTCGGCGGAATGTGTCACATGCCACCGCTCAAAGCATTCATGGATGACACAACAGTTCTGACATCAGATGAACATCAGGCCCGGAGGATGTTAACACGCATGGATGAACTAGTCAGCTGGTGCAGAATGAGCTTCAAACCCAAGAAGTCGAGAAGCCTATCAGTCAGGAAAGGGAAGATAGCAGAGGTCATATTCATGGTTTCCAACCAAAGAATCCATACTGTCATTGAGGAACCTGTTAAAAGTCTTGGCAGGGTGTACGATGCCTTATTAAAAGACTCGAAGGCAGTGCAACAGACAGTAGAAATGGCAGACAGAAGACTACAGATCATAGACCAAAGCAGACTCCTGTGAAAGTTCAAACTGTGGTGCCTCCAGTTCATGTTGATACCGAAGTTGCTGTGGCCACTGCTTATATATGAAATAAGCACAAGTACAGTAGAAGCTATAGAGCAGGAGGTCAACAAGTTCATGAGGAAATGGCTAGGGGTTCCACCAGGTCTGTCAGATGTAGCACTGTACTGCAAAAAGTCAAAGCTTCTGCTTCCCTTCAAGTCAGTTGTTGAAGAGTACAAAGTTGGAAAGGCAAGGCTTGCAATGATGCTACGCGAGTCAGCTGATGACGTGGTTAAGTCCATTCAGCCCACACTGAAAACGGGAAGGAAGTGGAGAGTGGAAGAAGCTGTTGATGCTGCCCAAAAGTCACTCAAACTGAGGAAGGTAATCGGATACACACAAACGAATAGACGGGGATTTGGTCATGGAGACATCCGCGGGTGGTCCAAGGCATCAAGCAGGGAGCGCAGAGACATGGTAGTTCAGGAGATACGAGGAGCTGAGAATGATAAGAGGTTGCAAAAAGCAGTGCAGCAGGTCCAACAAGGCCAATGGACTACATGGGAAGGAGCCCTGCAGAGGTCCTTGACATGGAATGATATATGGCATATGGCACCTCTTAGGCTCTGCTTCGTTGTTAGATCAATGTATGACCTGCTGCCGTCGGCCACAAACCTTGTGAAATGGGGAAAGTCGGATGATGAGCAGTGCCCCCTGTGCCAGGAGAGGCAGACACTTGAACACGTGCTCTCAGCGTGTAAGGTGTCATTAGGGCAAGGGCGATACACTTGGCGCCATAACAAAGTGCTAAATGAGCTTGCTGCGACAATAGACCTGGCAAGGATAAAGGCGAATAGCAAACCCAGGCCGAGCACCGCAAATACGTACTTTCTGAGGGCAGAAAAGTCAGCACACCCCAAACCAAGTAAACCTGGTAGCAGTTTACCATCTCTTCTTGACTGTGCAAACGATTGGGAGATGGCGGTAAACCTACCTGGACGAGGGGCATATCCAGAGAGTATCAGGAAATCGCGGAGACGGCCGGATATAGTGCTTCATTCTTCAGCAGCGCTCCAGGTTATACTGATTGAACTGACTGTGCCATTTGAATCCAGATTGGACGAGCAACATTCGTTCAAAGCGGCCAAGTATAATGATCTGGCCGCGGATCTGAGACACGATGGGTTCACTGCAAGGGTTATGGCTGTTGAGGTGGGCGCAAGAGGGCTTGTGGCTGCATCAGTGTATGATTTATTGAAACTGTTGGGGCTGAGGGGACAGTCGAGAACAAGGGCAATGAAGAGGATTAGTGAAACTGCCGAAAAGGCATCAGGCTGGCTGTGGAACAACCGCCATGGGCAATGGAAATCGTGACAGTAAACGCTGCGGTACAGAAAACACCAGGAATTTTTTTAAATCCACAATACGTTGAGTTTTTTGGTGTACTAGTGAAAGGGCTGTGACTGAGGGGCAACAGGCGGTGTTTATTATAAGAGGTGTTAGGCACAGAATTTCAGTAGCGCAGTGGCTAGCCTCGTCGGCTTCGCGCAGGTGTCTCAGTGTGTGTCCTTTGTTGTGATGTGCGACGGAACGAACGGAATAATTTGTCTTCTCTTTGTTACTTTCACAATTGCCTCCACGGCTGGCGGAGGTGTGGATTTTAAAGTTGCTACCATAAGTGAAATGGGTTCATTTTCGATACAAGACAATAGGAGGCTGAGACGCTTGGGAGTCATGACCCAAGTGGGCCCGCCCCCCTTAGAGTGTAAAGGAGTATATTGGGCCGAAACACTTGTCGGATGTGGGGGACTTCTTCTGATGATCAGATTGCCTCCTGTTGTATCGCTCTGTACAGAGTTTTCTATCATCATACACGAAGCTCGTGATTTTTCCTGCCTTGACGAGGATTTCCCACTGCGACTACCATTAACGTAGTTCACGATCGATTAGCTGTGCAGATCTTTGAAACATACAATGTGTGTAGCATGGCGCGACAACTGCAGAAGGCCCGCGGGAGGAAATCAATCTGAAAGCACGTGCTCTTGCCGTATAGACTTTTGTAACATTTTATATTACAAGATAAAGTTGCCAGCCACGTGGACAACCTCATTTAATGGCTCCTTATGATATGCCTGATGCAGCAGTAGGCCTCTACTTTCTTCGTCTTCTCAGAGATCCTTTAGAGCTACAACGGGTTATGACCTTTTGACCTGATAATCGCAGCGTACAAAGTAATGACTCAGCTTTGTAGATATCAGTAAAATAAAAATAAATATACACTAGTAAACAGTAAAGGTAGCTGAAGAAAAGATGCGGGCAACAGCCAATACAAATGGTAATAAGGTGGGGATGGAGAGGACATACGCTCACAAGAGAGCAATCAAGCATAGCCAGAGGTGCTCTTGACTGGAACCTTCAAGGGAAAAGAAGAGTGGGGAGGCCAAGGAGAACGTGAAGCAGAACAGTGGAAGAGGAGGCTAAGGAAATTGGAATGACATGGGCACAGCTGAAAAAGACAGCCCAGAATAGAAATCGATGGAGAGCAACTGTTTCAGCCCTATGTTCCACGGGGAACGGAAAGGAGTGATGATGATGAAACAGTAAAGATAGTCCCATAGCAGATACTACTGTAGGGGAGTGAAGTGTTAGAGATTTAACCTGCTATGATGATTTTTATGGGGAGGTGTGCCTAGTTCCGTTTCTCGCTGTCTTTGCCTTCCCTAACTCAAGAGCACAGTCAGGTACCCATTTACAGCTGGGTAGACGGCAGCGCGATGCTACCAGGTTTCCATCCCGAAACTCGGGATTTTGCAGCCGATAGGCAAGCATTCTGACTTCTTAGCTAATCGGACACTCATATAGTACAGTAAGCTCAAAACATTACTGTACTTGTCTTCGTGACAGATCGCTTCTACCGCGTGTCTTACTCTAGGACACACATACGCATTTAAGACAAACGCTTTATGTTATTCCGACAAGAT
The DNA here is from genome assembly GCA_024509875.1 of Oreohelix idahoensis. Classification (NCBI taxonomy): domain Eukaryota; kingdom Metazoa; phylum Mollusca; class Gastropoda; order Stylommatophora; family Oreohelicidae; genus Oreohelix; species Oreohelix idahoensis. The sequence continues at coordinate 220,419 of JAMPIV010014153.1, forward strand.
TCTACACTGTTTAATAAACATGTCATGTTATAACTCCATGACTCACGGCAAGCACACCTCCATCTTGAATTATCTTTTTAGTTTTGTCAAACGTGAAAACAGCTTGTTTTTTTCTCCTGAGAAACAAAGAATGTACAGTGTAGCAAACGTGGTGAACAGCCGGGCAGTTCATTTCCATAAACAAACGCCACATCATCCCTCGTGCAGCAGGTGGGACGAGGCAGATATAGAGGGCTGAATATCCTTCATATCTGAGACATATACTGCTGAAATTGTTCAGTGAGCTAGCTTTGGCGTCCCATATTTGTGTATCTTTTTTGAGAATGTTTGCTGAATAATTTGTATATAGATGAGATCTTTCATTACATTTGCTGCTTTACGCATCTTATTTTATCTTGGATTGTGTTAAGATGGTTTCGTTTTTTGTCAACAGTTTGTGTTTTAAATAGAAGATGTATGTCAGATATTATGTGCATTTTAGTCGTATGTTGTTTATTGTGAGATGTATGTTGTATGCTGTATATTTCGTGGTGTGTGTTGTAAGATGTATTTTGGGTAATATATGTTGAATTATGTATATTGTGTTATGTATGTTGTATGATGTATATTGTTTGATGTATGTTGTATGCTAGATATTTCGTGATGTATGTTGCATAATGTATACTGCAGGATGTAAATGTACATTGCATGATGTATATTGAGTAATGTACGTTGTTTTTTGGTTAATGTAAATTTTTGTGTATATTTGGTAATTGTCACGGATTTCTCCCCTTGATCCAACAGTGGCCAAAATTTAGAGTATCTACTGAGGGTCTTCAAAGGTACCTACCTACTTTTCGCTCAAGAATACTCTTGGCAGAGATTTGAATTCTTCTTCTTCTTCTTCGTTCGTCCTGAAAAGGACGGTGGTTGCGTTGTGTCTGTTTACGCCTAAGCTGGGATATCTGCACCTTTCGGTCGACACATCCGACTTCTGCACGGCATTTTTTAGGACAGGGTTTGCCTTCCCATTTCGATCCACACTCGCTCAGCCAGACTGCACAGCTGCAGACTGTTTCCAGGACCACCACGTGGAGGTGGAGTGCGGTCTTGGCCAGCTCTGGTTCGCTGGTCCTGACGCAGGCAGTCAAGCTATGAGTCGCTGACTGCGGTCTCTATTGCTGCGTCTTGAGGTCCCAGAGATTTGAATTGAAGAATGATGCTTCAGTTCTAGTGAGCTTCATAGGAATTTAAGAAATCAAGAATCACAGATGTTATCAGTGCTGTATCTTCCTAGACCTTCTATGAGGAGAAGAAAATTTTGCTCGTTTGATAAGCCCTCAACTGATTTAACTCATTAAAATATAATCTCCATAGCTCTGTGTATGTAATATGACTGAGACATACGAGTTGCAGTTCACTTCAAAGAATGATTTAAGGAGACGAAAATTTTGCTCGTTTCATAAGCCCTCAACTGATTTAACTCATTAAAATATAATCTCCATAGCTGTTTATGTGTATGTGATATGACTAAGACAGTTGCAGTTCACTCAAAAAATGATTAATGGAAATGTTTGTTGCATGATGTATATTGCGTGGTGTATGTTGTATGATATATTTGCGCTCCGCATTTCTCTTCGTCATTTAAAAACTGGAATTTTTTTTTTTCATCTGATTTTTTGTCGGAAAATTATCAATGATTGTTTTTTTATTTAAAGAAACATATTCTTTTTTTCAGGTTGCTTTTGCATTTCAGTTTGACTATATGTAAGCCTCGTAATTTTGTCTTTGAATAAAATGTATTATTTGTAAGCAAACATTTTAATTATGTCAATGAATATTTTTGTCAATGAAGGTGTCCTTAGCCTTCTTCAGGCAATCAAAGGGGTCCGTAGCCATCACCGGAGAATCAAAGGTGTCCATAGTCTTTAGCGGACAATAATAGGGGTCCGTAGCCTTCAGTGGACAATCAAAGGTGTCCATAGTCTTTAGCGGACAATAATAGGAAAGCGGGCTGATCACCCGCTTGCTAGTCACATTGATTACGGAAACAACAATTAATATTCTGTTGTACCAATAAACGCCTTTAGGCGTAACGGAACAACGGATAATTTCTTGTTGCCCTAAGACGCCAGCTAGGCGTAATGGCCACAGACTGCTTGGTCGGTCGTTGGCTAAGGAAGATATATGTGTGTGTGTGTGTATATATATATATATATATATATATATATATATATATATATATATATATATATATATATATATATATATATATATATATATATAATATATTATCTATGATCTCATATATATATATAATAAAACTATAATAAAATTGTAATTAATTTTTATTATTTTTATTATATTATTTTATAAGGTAGTATGTTTTGCTAAGTGTTGCAATTCGTACGGAATATTTGTTGCTACATAGTGAAATTCTAACGGAATTTAAAATTCAACGGAGTATGTGTTTAAAAATTCACGCTACTGATTCTATTCAATAAAACGGTAAGTAAACTAGTTTTCTTCTTTTTGTTTTGTTAGTTGAAATACAAAGAATAGTACAAATATGTGCTACTGTATTTGCATCTAATTTTATTTTAAATTATTAGTTAACCTAAACGAAAATGCATATTAGGTCTGAAACTCGCGATTGGGTCCATTTTCCTGCTATTCGGGTACAGCCGAAAATGGCGGCCAAATTTTAGTTGGCGTAACTCTTAAAGGGGCACTAGGGCCTTATCTATACCATTCGTCTTTGACAAAAATAATTTCCTATCTAATTGACATCTTTCACGATTTCCTGCGTGCAGTTCTTTCTTGTGTGTTCCTGCACAAATTAATCAATCTGAGCTTATACTATTGGCGTACCACTTGCTGAATTTCTTATTCGCTCATTTCATATCCAATCAATATCTTGTGTGAAGAGCACTTCATCTCTGAACAGTATCAGACTACCTTGGCCAGCTTCTCAATTTATTTTGTTGTGTGTTTTCGTTTTCCCCCACAAGCATTCTTAGCATCGTGTTTATCTCCCCTGTACTTTTCCAGAGTTTCACATTAAGGTCAATCGTTTCACTGAAGTACGAATTAATTTTTTAACTGCAAATTTGAACTTTTTAATATAAATTATTACTAGAAGAATTGTCTCTTATTAATTGTCCAGTAGTCTGTTCTGTTCTTGACTCTATTAGACTGTCAGTGTGCTGTCTTTCTTGTTCTTGACTGTTAAACTGTCAGTGTGTTGTCTGTCTTGTGCTTGACTCTGTTAGACTGTCAGTGTGTTGTCTGTCTTGTTCTTGGCTCTGTTAGACTGTCAGTGTGTTGTCTGTCTTGTTCTTGGCTCTGTTAGACTGTCAGTGTGTTGTCTGTCTGTCTTGTTCTGTCAGTGTGTTGTCTGTCTTGTTCTTGGCTCTGTTAGACTGTCAGTGTGTTGTCTGTCTTGTTCTTGGCTCTGTTAGACTGTCAGTGTGTTGTCTGTCTTGTTCTTGGCTCTGTTAGACTGTCAGTGTGTTGTCTGTCTTGTTCTTGACTCTGTTAGACTGTCAGTATATTCTCTGTCTTGTTCTTGACTCTGTTAGACTGTCAGTGTTTTGTCTGTCTTGTTCTTGGCTCTGTTAGACTGTCATTGTGTTGTCTGTCTTGTTCTTGGCTCTGTTAGACTGTCAGTGTGTTGTCTGTCTTGTTCTTGGCTCTATTAGACTGTCAGTGTGTTGTCTGTCTTGTTCTTGGCTCTGTTAGACTGTCAGTGTGTTGTCTGTCTTGTTCTTGACTCTGTTAGACTATCAGTGTGTTGCCTGTCTTGTTCTTGGATCTGTTAGACTGTCAGTGTGTTGTCTGTCTTGTTCTTGATTCTGTTAGACTGTCAGTGTGTTTTCTGTCTTGTTCTTGACTCTGTTAGACTGTCAGTGTGTTGTCTGTCTTGTTCTTGGCTCTGTTAGACTGTCAGTGTGTTGTCTGTCTTGTTCTTGGCTCTGTTAGACTGTCAGTGTGTTGTCTGTCTTGTTCTTGACTCTGTTAGACTGTCAGTGTGTTGTCTGTCTTGTTCTTGATTCTGTTAGACTGTCAGTGTGTTTTCTGTCTTGTTCTTGACTGTGTTAGACTGTCAGTGTGTTGTCTGTCTTGTTCTTGGCTGTGTTAGACTGTCAGTGTGTTGTCTGTCTTGTTCTTGATTCAGTTAGACTGTCAGTGTGTTGTCTGTCTTGTTCTTGATTCTGTTAGACTGTCAGTGTGTTGTCTGTCTTGTTCTTGGCTGTGTTAGACTGTCAGTGTGTTGTCTGTCTTGTTCTTGATTCAGTTAGACTGTCAGTGTGTTGTCTGTCTTGTTCTTGATTCTGTTAGACTGTCAGTGTGTTGTCTGTCTTGTTCTTGACTCTGTTAGACTGTCAGTGTGTTGTCTGTCTTGTTCTTGACTCTGTTAGACTGTCAGTATGTTGTCTGTCTTGTTCTTGGCTCTGTTAGACTGTCAGTGTTTGTCTGTCTTGTTCTTGACTCTGTTAGACTGTCAGTGTGTTGTCTGTCTTGTTCTTGACTCTGCTAGATTGTCACTGTGTTGCCTTCCTTTTTCTTGACACTGTTTGTCACGGAATTGCCTCCCCTGCTTTGCAGTAGTGGTTTAACAGTGGCCACAGCTCAAGAGTATCTAATATGGGCCTTCAAAGGTGTCTACTTTCGCACTAGATTACTCTTGGCAGAGTTGTAGATAGAAGGATAGTGATGCTTCTATCTCAAGGGAGTTTCCATAAGATATTTCCGAATTCAAGAACAATGCTGCATTGGCAGGGAATTGTTACTTATATCGGTCCGCCACCTTTTATGAAGAATTAAGCAATTATTAATTTTAGCTCGTTCAAGCGCCCACCCTGATTTACTCAGTGGAATTCTTATTATTAAGGTATAGCTCTGTTTAGAGTGCATTTAGTAAATTGACTGAGACAAACATGCAATACATTCAAAATGATTAAATGAACGTTAAATTTGTAAATTTACAAATAACAGATTTAATAATCATTTAGGTTTTACAAGGTTTTTGAAAACTTGAATAATTATATATAAAAAAAAGTTTCTTATCACTGTTGGGATGGAATGAAAGTTTATAAAGGAGGTCATTTTGCAGCTTTTATGTGTTACTTAGCTGTCAGTGACGGTTCTGCTCCTTCTGATAGTTTTAGTTCTTGGTACACTGATCACGCTCGTCGCTGGTCAAGGTTGTAGGGCGCAGCACGTTCCCAGAAGTGTCAGGGAGTGTCTACGAAGTTGGTCCATCGTCTAAAAGCTCAGGCCACTTTTCCCTTCTTGTTCCAGAGATAGTACCCTCAACTGGTACCACCAACAACTATGGTAAAAGAATAGAAACAAAACGCTCTACTGAGTATTGCATTTCCCGACACATAGTTATGGGTCCTTTTCTCATATTCCACCATCCCATCTACCTCAGACTTTACCCTCGATGAGAATTAAACTTAATTCTTTGAGAGGAAACTTTCTTTATATTTAAATTGAATAACTTATATTTACTTTACATTAAAATGAAAAGGTTAATAGTATAGATAGAATATGTTTACGTTAACATCTACACTGATTGAAAAGTATTCACAATATAGATTGAAAATGTTTTCATTTACATCTACACTGATTGAAAAGCTTTGAAACTTTCATTAATTTTAATGTGAATATGTTTACACAGACATTTACACTGGTAAGAAAATGAAATATTATAATTAGAATGTACATTATTTCTTTCATCTTTCCCTCCCTGCTCCATATGGAACTTGGGACTACCTACGCTTTTAGTTCTCTGTAAGAAACTAACAATAAAGCAGTCACCAGCTCTTGCAGTGGTGGTTCATGAAATCATCATTCTATAGGCTGAAGTTGCCAGCCTCAAAACATCCACTAGCAATTTTCACATATTAATATTCACGTGGAGATATATACTGAAGCACATCAAAAACGCACCACTATTATATATACTGATGCCGAGAAGCTGGAAAAAAAAGTGTGGGAATGGATTTTCCCCGTGTTTGTCATGAGATAGAGAGCGAATGGCTGCTGGAATGGAAAGTGCATGATTCAACCCACGGGTTTGTGTACAGACTACATGAAAACAATGAAAGTTACACGTACAACACGATTACCAACAGCTATGACCCTGAAAATGTGTACGCGTTGTGGCAGTATACTCGGTATAAAAAGGCCTTTGAGACAAAACACCCAGTACATGTGCTTGAAATGCCACGACTATCTGAATACGACCGCCAACGAGCCGTTGGTATGTTGGAGACCGGAATGAGCTCGCGGGCCATTGCCAGAAGGATGAATTGCCACGACAGCACTATTGTACGTCTCAATGAACGTTACGGAACCACTGGCAGTGCCCGGGATAGACTTCGGAGTGGCCAACCACGAGTTACTACCCCTGCGCAAGATCGTCATATTGTGCTGAGTCACCTAAGGAATCGTTCTCTCCCGGCAAGTCAAACAGCAAGAGCAATAGTGGGTAGACGTGGGCAAGTCTTTCGAATGACAGTCATACGACGACTCAGAGATACAGGCCTTACTGCAAGACGACCTTATGTTGGGCCAAACTTGACTCACAGACATCGTCAGCAGCGCCTGCAATGGGCAGAGCAACATGTCAGATGGACTAGACTGCAGTGGAATGCTGTCCTATTCACAGACGAGAGCAGATTCAACATATCCTTTGCTGATGGACGTATGCGGATTTGGCGACGGTGTGGAGAGCGCTTTGCAGATTGCTGTGTTCGTCAGCACAACCGATTTGGAGGTGGCAGTATTCACATTTGGGGAGGATTCAGTTTTCACCATCGCTTGCCTCTTCACGTCTTCCGTGGAAATGTTAATGCTGTGACATATCGAGATGAGGTTCTGGATGCATTGGTTGCTCTTGCGTTCACAAATTATCCAGACTTGCAGCTTCTCCAGCAGGATAAAGCACGTGCGCACACCGCATGCATTACGCAGCAATATCTACAGCAGCAGAACATTGTGACGATTGACTGGCCTGCCCTATCACCAGACATGTCCCCTATAGAACATCTGTGGGACGAGCTTGGACGCAGAGTCTCCAGCTAATCTGCAACAGCTCGAAGCTGCTCTTACACGTGAATGGGACTTGATTCCCCGGAATTTCCTTCAGAGACTTGTGCGTTCCATGCGGAGCCGCTGCCAAGCTTGTTTGCAAGCACACGGGGGACATACCAGATACTGAGGATAGTGTGAATGAACTTTTTTATTGGTTGCATTTTTGGTTTTCTCCCTTGCCTGCACAGAATGCAATGAATTTCATAACAATCAAATGTACAAATTAATGACCAGCATGGATTCATAGGAAAATGAATAAAGATTCCAAATATGTAAACTTGTAAACACTTATATTTACATTTCACACTCTGTTCCTGAATTATGCAGGTGGTGCGTTTTTAATGTGCTTCAGTATATATATATATATATATATATATATATATATATATATATATATATAAATATATATATATATATATATATATATATATATATATATATATATATATATATATATATATATATATATATATAAGTTCACATGTTAGTAATGAAAAGTGTAAAATGCACAACTTACGCCAATCCTGGCTTACAGACTGTTTGCTCAGTTGAATAAAGGCAGTTGAATAGGCCTCTTACACGTGTTCTTGGGGGTCGTTGTTTTAACACTAGATTCCCTCTAGGACTTCGTGTTTTCAGTTTCCTCAGATCCCGTTCCTTATTAAATGATAGAGATTTCCTGGGCTGTTTAAGTACTTCAAAATACTGCAACAAAGTCCGGTCTGAAAAATGGAATTCTGAATTCTAACTTCTGGCAGTCTGGTTTCGTCTTGGCAAGCGATCTTCACAGTGTCTTGCAACTGCGAAAAGGTCAGGTTATAAGGCCCTTCCTCTCTCGCATTTGTTTTGTTACGATGCTAAAGAAAGCTCCAATCGTTTCAAACATGCGTGATTTCAAAATTATTTCCGCCTGAAATAATATGTGTGATGCAAAAGGTCATATCTCTCATATATGGAATTAAAACATCCGATCCTCTCTCGGCCATGTTTACTAATAACTTATTATTACTTTAATATAAAGTAATGTCTTTGTAACAAGGTGTGCCGGAAACGACGATGTCATGCATGTCTGTCCAAAATGTGTCGCACAGACGAGTAATCTCCTTATCTGTCGCTTGAGCACACAAAATCCATCTCTTTACCATCTTGGCAAAGAATGCACCCTGACCTTATCAGCGATTAAACAAATGCGCTTGGCGATTTTAATGTTACGCCGTAGCCTGATGTCGGGCACATCGGAAATTGACCAACATGGTTGTCGGCTAATATTATCTTATCAGTTCCTTCCCCACAAACAGACATGACAACTTATCGCTGAGAGGAGTGTAAGAATGTTTGAAAATACAAACTATGTGCTACATAGCAGAGAAAGAAAACGGTGCCGAGCATGGAAAAGCATGTAATAAGTCAGTACAACACATGTAACTGATTACAACCGGAGTGAAGCAGAGATCGACCCAAAATAATTATGTGACACTGTTAGACTGTCAGTTTGTTGCCTGGCCATGTTCTTGACTCTTGTCAAGCTGTCAATGTGTTGTCTGTCTTGTTCTTGACTCTGTTAGACTCTCAATTTGTTGCCTGGCTTGCTCTTGACTCTTGTCAGGCTGTCAGTTTCAGTTCTAACAATGTCTTTCTGTTCAGTCTTAGTATTCTCCTACTTGTAATATCGTGTCACAATCATATGTGAAACCAACACTGCAAGAGTACATGAATGTTATGACGCCGGCTTCCCGTCAACCAGTTGTTGTAATGATGGCTTTATGCTCCATAGATGATTTAAACAAATGGAAATGATGATGATTTAGAATAGTCCTCATTTTCTAGTCTATACTGTTTTCTTATGTCTTGTGTCATACGAAGACATTGAAGTCATAACGCATGCCGTGTTTTGTACTCTGTTATACTGCCCCACCCCCTTCTTTTTTCTGCTTATTTTCGTTCAACTGACTGAGAGAATCGTCGACGCTAGACTCAATAACTAGGTGGAGGACATAAACATAGGAAACATCGTTACCGTAAATAGCATCTATGGTCTGTCATTTTTTCTGAAAAAAGTGTTAGTCTGTTCTGTCCCCAACGAATGACGATTATTTTTTTTAAAGTGATACTTGGTCACTTTTCATTGGAAAAATGCTTGAATCTTAGTAGAAGACGAGACAACTGTGCGTGATGTATTGGAGAAACGACACTCAATCTATCAAATGTATTTATCCTGGGATAAGTAGACTTTTAATACTAGAAATAGCTCCATCTATCTACTGTCTCGTTAGTCTGGGATAGGTTGACTTTCAATACGAGAAATTACTCGATCTATCTGCTGTATTTAGCCTGTGATATCACTGATCTATCTATCTATCTATCTATCTATCTATCTATCTATCTATCTATCTATCTATCTATCTATCTATCTATCTATCTATCTATCTATCTATCTTCCACCTGTCTGTCTGTCTGTCTGTCTGTCTGTCTGTCTGTCTGTCTGTCTGTCTGTCTGTCTGTCGTGACCACAGCCAGAAAAAGAGTAAATGTCTGTGGCACACAAGAAGATACAAACTTTAAAGCACATGAGAAAAATGTAGCTAAGATGGCACAGAGTGAGAGAAATCAACACACGAAGAAGCATTTATAAAGGGTGGCGGACGAAAAAGTAGCCCGATCTTTTCAATGCAATGAGTTTTTTGTTTTTTTAAGTAAAAAACAGAATAACAAATATTTATATTACATTTGAAAAGTTATTTTGTTATTTTATTAACACTAGTGTATGTTCACAAGCATCCGAACTGCCCGTGTGGCTACCATGATCACGTGACTACGCTTACTGCTGCTAAAACTGAGGTGTAGCTTATCTACGAACCAGGCCACTTGTTCGTTCTCCACTCTATAATAATGTCCGTTCTCCACTCTATAATAATGTCCGTTCTCCACTCTATAATAATGTCCGTTCTCCACTCTATAATAATGTCCGTTCTCCACTCTATAATAATGTCCGTTCTCCACTCTATAATAATGTCCGTTCTCCACTCTATAATAATGTCCGTTCTCCACTCTATAATAATGTCCGTTCTCCACTCTATAATAATGTCCAAGAAGTAAAAAATGATTGCAAAAGGGATAAGATGTTGAGAAAAGACGATGATCCTATACAATCAACATTAACTCAGATTTGCATGAACATGCATATCATATGTCAATCTCGTGTGCTGAGATGCGATTAAAAATGGATTATCTGCGCGTTATTTTTCTGGTCGTACATTAAGCTCAAAATTCAGTTCCGACAAATGCGGAAAAACGAGGGAGCTTGAGAGAGGTCGGAATGATTCATTGCGTGTCTACACAGCACGGCTTGGCAATTCCATTTCCAGGCGTTTTCCAAGTACCCCGAGGCAAACGATTGTTTTAAATTAGACAGAAGTATTTGTGTAACAGCTGTGAGTGAGAGCACAACAGGGGTATGGGGTGTGTGGACTGGAAGAGGCTGGCTTTGCACTTCAGTTGTTGTCAATAAATTTCGTGTATTTTTGTTGAGGATATGAGAATGGCGGTGGCCACGTATTTACTACACAGAGCACCCTTAATTACTACTGGAGAATTGATGTTCTCGTCATCGACACATAATAAAACACAAAGAGGAGAGCGAATTTAATAAACATAATACAGCCAATTGTTACGGCATGCACTTGACACTGGCATTTGAATATGAAGATGGGTTCGACACCACTGTCTGTGATTTACCCGTATGAACCATTTCCATAATGTATCTGCTAGACTAGAAATATGCATGCTGTTTTACCCGGAATAGGAAAATAAACTACAAGGCACTTAAAACTCGAACAAAAGGCAGTGCATGGACAATTTTAGGCACCGCGACATCTTGGAGTCAGGAATTTTGAGCCCTCATAGCCTTAATGGTGAAAATAATGTGAAGGAAAGTGTTATTAAATGTTGTGCTGCGATAGATTACTGACGTTAAAGTGTGGATGTTAATTTTTCTTTATGGCTTCCGTCAACCAGTTTTCTTCATTGGGAACACATTTATAGCAATTTGCTATGAAGCGCACAGAACACAGACCTCATACATTCGCACACACATACACACTTCTCGTGCATGTACAGCCACTAAGGCACACAGAAGCCAGAAATACTGTACCTTCAAGTTGTAAATATAATAGGAGTTTCTGTATCTCCACCCAGCCAGCTAAGTTAGCATTAACGTGCACTACAAACGATAACTTTGCTGACGTTGGCACTTTTCCAACAGGGCAAAAAAGGTCAAGGTGAAATAAGAAAGAAACAGTAAAACAAATCAGATGTGGTAACAGCTTAGAGAGTGCGCGATGATGCAACCAACAACCTGGATACACAAAATATATTTGGATATATGCAGTAATGAAGAAAATATTCATCGTGTTTAGTTGTTGATGTAGAGAGTAAAACCTTCCTGTAACAGGTTCAAGCTTTGTGGTGCATGTACAACTTTTAAAGTACAGTATACAATTCTGTTGGTCAGCCCTTAACTTCCTACTCGAACTACCGTCCACAACCCATGTTCATTTTTTTTTTTTTTTTACACTTTCACCGTCAAGTCAGTCTTATTAAACTCAACGTTTTCTTTCTAAACAGTATATCCTGCCTGAGTGAGCATTCCCAGCGCGTGCTACAGGCAGTACTTAAGAGGTAAAACCACATTATAAACATGGTATATATATATATAGTGGCGTAGCGTAGAAAGGATAAGAATTTAATTTAGAGGAAATAATAATATAAATGTGAAAGTGAAATATATATATATATAGTGGCGTAGCGTAGAAAGGATAAGAATTTAATTTAGAGGAAATAATAATATAAATGTGAAAGTGAAATATATATATATATAGTGGCGTAGCGTAGAAAGGATAAGAATTTAATTTAGAGGAAATAATAGATATAAATGTGAAAGTGAAGTTTTCCTGGATCACCCCGAGGAAGATTTGGCTCAAGAATTCCTGTTGGGTTTCTCCACCGCTGAAGGGAGACAAAGAGTGTAAATTCTCCTGACTAGACAGGTCTGGAAAAGGTTGTAAGGAGATATTTGGTCTCTCGCTACCATAGTCCCCTTCTCAGTTATCTATTATGATTATCCTTAATTATACTGGGATTATATTATATTTTACGAGCCCCCTCCCTTATAAAGGAAGATAAACATCAGACAATATGTAACATCTAATAGAAGGAACAAGGTATGGGGTACATTATATACACCCAATTGGTTTATTAAAATTAAAATGAATGGATGGCGAATGATAGTATTGTCGATGGAATTAGTGTCTGCTGTATGTGTGGTGAAGTGGGATGTTATAAATATTTATAGGGGACTTAGTGTACTGACTGAGATCAGCTGTGAAGGTATCTATCTCTAATAAGAGTAGTGTATTATAGATAACCTTACTTGCTGCCACATATATATATATATCTCAGTCAGAATTATTCTGGAATAATGTGCTGACTACGTTATATGTCTAGGGTATGTGTATGATGAAGTGTAAGTCATAACAACAACAGACAGATAAACAATTTAATTTATTCCACCACACTTGACAACACTGTGACACTCACATACATATAACACTCTAAAGGATATCTTAAAGGAGTCACTGATAACTTTTCAAATAACAATATGTATTCATTGCTGTCATGAATGTATATGTGTCCTGATTCAAATACAAAGGGAACCAGGAATCACAATCAATTTTAATTACAAGTTATATGTACAGAATTTATTAATATGATTCATGTAGTGACATATATTATTAATGGTATCCTATGTGTGTCAGTTGTGTAGTGTAATATGAGGTAATACTGGTTTTGTTTTGTTCAAGCTCTGTTGGTATTTGTCATCATGACTTCAATAGTTTGTTTCTATGGGAACTAGTATTGGAGATGTTCTCAGTTCCTGGTATTAAAACAATTTAATTCCCCTCTTAATTTTATGTTACAATGTTATTTTAAGATGGGGGTACATAATGTTGAGCTCAGCTGGCCACATCAGCTTATCTTGCGTGATGGCGGCAGGAAAAGACTCCTCTGCTCGATTTCTCCCCTGTGCTCTGGAGACACCTCACTGATAGCTAAATGGACCAAGGAGTATGCTGTCCGACTCTGGATTCAGCAAAGCTCTGACCAGGTGCTGCTCAATAACTTTAAGACCACGGTCCCTGAAAACAAGAAGGATGTACCTTCTACTTCATAACTAATTTATACTCTCTTTCTACACTGAGCACAATACATCACAAACATTGAGTTCAGAGCGCTAGGCCAACTGTCAGCTTCATCTGAAATACTTTATACCAGTATTTCCCTCCCTAATGGTTACTACGCCTCTGCAATTCCAGCATTATTTCTGTCTAATCAATAATCTAGGTGTCAGTGTACTGTTTGGCCATTCCATGCAGTTTTACTTTCCTCCGACACCTTCTGTTCAGGCTGGAGCATTATAGGCTTTACATCATGTTCGCTACTGAACTACACATATATACAGGCATAAATTAACAATTTACATTCAATTTTCATTAAAAGATATTGAATATTTCAAGCTTACCACAATTCATAGAATAATAAACAGTTTCGTTGACTGGCAATGAATATAGCACAACTCCGATCTGCCGATGTTCCAGGCTTTATTTTATATAAAATATACACTGGTGCTCAACGCACTGCTTCTTAGTAGGTTTATTACAAGATGTGGCGATGAACAGACGCTCTGAATCGAGTATATTCGCAGCTCTAACCAATGAAACCCTGTCCACACATCTTTTCAAAAAATTTACTACTACTCCCGTTTCCCCTGACAACGAAAGATAGTATTTATAGCCCGACCAATCGTGTTTAGTCTTATATTTGTTGCGCTCCAATCAATTAGGAGTTAACATGGTAGGCTATTTCCGTAACGTAAGGTTTTTTCAAACACGTTATAAAAAAATTTTATGAGCAGAAATGATTTCATGCTGTCAGGCACCCCCACTATTTTATTTGGCCATAACTTGGTAATTCCTAGACTATTTGCGTAACGTTTTACATATTCTTTGTCAGCAAACCCTAAGGAACCCAAATATATAAATTTAATAGAGCTAATATGCTGCGTTCAAAATATGCAATTTCTTCTACCTCCTGTTTCGAAGATGTGCTGTCTGGGTACTGTAATGTTTTCAAACGTAAACCCATCTATTGTCATCTTTCCTAATAAGAGTTTTTCAGGATTTAAAAACCTAACTCTGGGAAGGGTAGTGAATTTTATCACTGTCGATTTGAAATAAAGTTAGTGCATGTGGCCTTACACGCGTGATGGCAGCAATTGTGTATCGCGCGACGCGTGTTTAGTGTTGCACGTGTTCGGCTTTATGCCTCTCCCTTCTCTCTATCCTTTAGTCCATCTGTCTTTAGTTACGCCGTGTATAAAATGGAATGAATGAAATATTAAAATTAGGTCATTGTTCAGCTTGCGTATCTCAATGTTTTTCCAAGAAATACAGCACACGTTTCATTGAAGAAAGCGGGTAATAATACAGTAGGCTTTTACTATCAACGTGAAAGCGTTACAATTTGCAGACGAAGCATAAAACAAAGGGGATTTCGAGTACTGTCATTGTGACAGCACTGTTCTTTACCATTCTTCTTCCTTTTATTAAATTTATTTGTTAGGCTTTGTATTTACCTGATAATTTATATATGTGGATTAGAATATTTCACGACAGTATGTAATATGCGTCTCACAATTCAAGTATTTTTCATCATTGCTGGCTAAAGATATGGCATTGACATGGTAAGTTCCCTTATCATAGGAACTTATCTGTTCAGCCCGTGGCTGATAGTGAAGCGTGGTAGATTGTCCTGTCTCCTTATGACGTTGCACCAGGTAGGTCTCGAATGGTTCGGATCTGCCTTCACTGTGCTCGGACTCCGTATTCTTCTCTGAGATTGGACTGTCGTTCAAGGCTCCCTCATAGGCTGAAGACAAATACAGATTCATTAATTTCCTAGCTTTTAGAAAGCCGTCTTTCCCTAAGCCGTCCGTCTGCCAGTCATATCAGATTTTAGTCTCTAACATCATATGTCTAGAGCCTAATCTTGAAATCAAGTTTCCCCCCTTTCTTATTATATTTCTCTGCCCAAGTGGCAGTATTATAATTCTTTAGTACTGATTTGTTGTCATGGTAAAACGAATTATTATAAAGGTCAGTTAAACCCACCAAATTATCATAGAAATGTCGGCGATAGTATTTTAGTTCTGTGCCTCTAGCCCAATCGTCATGTCAATTATAATGAATTATCCTATAATTGTAGGACACCAGTCTTATAGAATTGTCCGACGACATTATCACAACACTTTATCGTCATGTAAATAATAATGAATATATGTCATGGTCTGTCAACATTATTGTTAATATTAATTTCCTCTTGTCTAAGCGTCGGGTCGAATACAATGAAATAATATGGAAATTTATATATATATATATATATATATATATATATATATATATATATATATATATATATATATATATATATATATATATATATACACATATATATATATTCCAATTAAAGTTAATCTCAACACTTCGTACAATCTCATCCCGTGGGATCATAAAATACACCCGATCACATGTGGCTAGATGTGATCGTAAAGCAAAAAATGAATAAAGTAAACCCAGTTCGTACCAATCACTGCGTCGATTTTGCAAGGTACTACACATTTCATCACAATACTACTTTCTAGCGAGATTTCACTTACCTACTCAGAGATTGGACTCTAATCAGCAATTCAAACACGTGGCTTCACAGTGCTTTAACGCGTGAATTCGCCACGGTCTTCGATTAGGTCTAGCCTTCTCGTTTTCCTGGGTGCAAGTGAAAAATGGCCGTGTTTGCCGCACTTTTAGCGGGTGATTTCCGCTTGGGCACGTGACCCGAAGCGTGCATCACGTGACTTTGGCATCATATAGACGCTCCAATCAATAACGTTAAAAGTCACGTGGGGGTTTCCTAAAGTGGCATAAACTGGTTTTACCTAAGTTTAAGTAATCGGTCATAAATTAAAACAGGTTTCAAGCTACCGAGGTCAGGTCAACAATGACGTCGTTATACTAAAAATAGTAATAGACGCTAGAATTGTTATCAATGACCGAAATTCTCCGTGATTTTTTTTCCGGCGTTCTGATCATGCATTGAAGATGAGAAAAAAATGGTGTCTCGTAAATTAAAAAAGAAGAGAAGACTGGGCCAGTCGTCACACACATATATGTTATATATATGTTATATATATGTTATATTTCTAACTATATATATATATATATATATATATATATATATATATATATATATATATATATATATATATATATATATATATATATATATATATATATATATAAAGTTAGTAATATAACACAGGTAAAACGTGAGTGCTGAGTAAGCTGAACGACAGGTAAACAGTGAGGGCTGAGTAGCCTGAACAAAACAAAGAGAACAAAAACATATTTGACGTATTCCCTTCAAGGCTTGAGTGCTACCGTGTGGGAAGAGACCTTGACCTCGTAGTAGACTGCATATATGCAATTTCTAATGTATGAGTATGCGTATTTGAAGAAACAGAGAAAAGATCAGAGGAGGAAAGCGAGAGAGGTTGCCCAGTAAGATGTTTTCTACAGGCCTGGAGACACTGGCAGATCTAGAAGTTGTCCAAGCGAGGGGCGATACATTCCCATATTCCGCTCCTTATTTATACATATTTTCAGACAAACACACACAAAAATTAAAAAAATAAAAATTTGAAAAAAAAAAGTGACATCTTGATAGTTTTAACCGCAAAAAAAAAGAAAGTATAGATATATATTATATATATATATATATATATATATATATATATATATATATATATATATATATATATATATATATATATATATATATATATATATATATATATATATATATATATATATATATATATATATATAACAATTTTATAACATAATTACATACAAGTAAGGTACAACTACAAAGAGACAAAATCTGAGAAAAATTCATATATATTTTATATTTTTTGTTTTGGGTTGGCCGCCAGAAACAGAAATTATCCGCGACTTGTCACAAAGTCCTGTGTTTTTTGCGACTCGAGAGAAGTTCCTTATGTCGCCGTCTTTTGTCTCATCGTTGTACGGCTGCCTCCAGTATTTTCTTTTATTGCACCGCCACGCAGAATTACTTGCAAACTACGTTCGTTACCTTTAGGGTACTTAACAATAGTCCAGTACCAGCCATGCTTTAATTCGTCCGATGTACGACTGGTAAATTTGAGCCCCAATTGGGGGGAGGGGGGGGGGTTAACTGGAGCGGTTGATATGAAATAAAGGTTTTCAAAGTCCCAAGAGGGGGGCGCTCGCCTCAACGCCACCCTCTTGGATCCGCCAATGCCTGGAGATGTTTGTACGTATCTAGAACGGGACACGCCAACCCAACATCAAAGTTGTCATGACTTAGCCTGACAAAGTCTGGGATGTTGCCTGAGTGTGTTTCCCATCTCAACAAAAGTGAACCTGACGTCCACAGCACTCTAGGAATTCCGCTCTATAGTGGTTCTGGTATAACTTAACATAGCGTTAATACCTGCATCTGATCTTTTCACCGGCACAGTGTCTCTGCCGTTTCTTGATGTGTGGAACCATGCGGTAAATACATCACGACGGCTTATGAAGAAAATCGTTTTTTTTGACATTGTACTGTACGCTGTTTAATATCAGTCAGTAACGACTGGCTCCCTCCACAACTGCCGATTCTTGGAACATTAAAACACTCTTGCAACACAGTGTCAAAACACCCACTCTTGTCAAGCTATCATGTTATCATGTTATCTTATTGCACTTCCCTGTGTCAACATCGGTCGTTTTTGGTCACAATTTTCACAGTTGTCACTTGAATCCTTCTTGTTTATGACAGTCGCTAGGAAAAAATTTCTATTTTCTTCTTTTGTTATTAATCGCAATTATTTTTTTATTATTTGGTAAAGATTACTTGTGTATCTTAATTGTGTGTCTCTCTACGGAGTGCGTATTTGTGTTCTAGACCACGTGGTTGTAAAGAACTGATGATGCCATAGTTTACCGGGATACTGCGCGATCATGCGCAGTGACGTTTAGGTACCCAATATTACCACATGACAGTCAGTAGTCATTATAGACTGCGAGGATCAGAAGTAGGGGAGGTGGGTGGTAAGCTTTTGGGAATTCGCTATTGTATTGTAATAATGAGATATAAAAGGTAACGGTAAAAGATCCCGTTACACGCCCATTGAGGCATCTTTGGGAATATGGTGTTAGGCTCATATTTACCTGACCATCGGCACACTAGAGGTGATGTGGCCAGCATCACGCTGGCAGCCTTAACCTTCCCAGGGTTGCTCTGTTACCCAATTCATGAGGCTGGGTTAACCCCGGAGCCGTTTGGGGTCTAAAATATACCACCTCAACTGGGGATTGAATCGTGGACCACCGAACAAGGAAGCCAGTGAACTAACCCGTGCACAACCGCGGCTCCAATACTGAGATATAAGGGAGATTTATTTCGCAAGCGCACAAACAGAGCACGTGCATGCATGTAACTAGGCAAGGTATGCCCAGACATATGTTTAACATAAGGCTTTATAGATTTACAATTGATTATACTATCATGATCATTGATATTCCTTATGGAGCATGGGGTCATCACTGAAGAAGCTGGTACTCTTGAAGGAAGCATGTGTTCTTGTAGTGATAGTTCCTGAAGCAATTTGTTTTACATGAAGAGGTAGCCAGCTGTCATAAAATTAACAAGTGATACAACGTAAAAATATCTCCAAAGGATAAAATGTAAGGATAAAAACATAATGCGTAAGCTGCTGATAGTACATGATCGCCCTGACCGCGGGTCATCACCCTCCATAAAAATTGACTTGCTAGACGGGAAATCAAAACGGTTACTATTTGAACGGGATGAGAACGGCGGATCAAAAGGAAAAAAATATGACTGAAAAAATTGCGTGAGACTAGCAAGGCTAAGGAGACGCAATTGGGGGGGGGGGACGGAGAAAAAGTCACGTTCCCCAAGTTGACATAAAGTAAGGAATTCGACAGAAGGGACCTTGGATATGATACGCCACAGTCATTTATTGGACGCTTTTGCGATACCAAGCCTTTTATTTGAATTCAGCGGCTAAACGCAGATGCTTGAAATATTACAAAATTCAAAAAGTAACTTTTTCTTAATATTAATGTTAGGAATATAAAAATTAGCTGGCCGGATGGCCCATTCTGAGCAGTGAAATAATATGCTTTTAATTATACAGACGGATAGATAATAATGAAGACATTGACAAAAGACTGTGTTGTTCACAACAGCGAAAGACTGCATTGAATCAAACATCTCACTATTTGCACAAAAATCGCGACCTTGAAGACTCAAGTGTCTAAATCTAGTTAGAATGAAAGAGAAGGGGAATTGGTGGAAGCTGTGGCTAAAAATAACTTTTCAGGCAAAATTGTAGAGGGGAGGAATAGGTTGGTTCAAAAAACAAGTACGTTTTTGTGAAAACGCAAGTAGAGACGGACAGACTAACAGATAAAAATCCATACTTGACTGAAGCATGACTGAATATGACTTTAGTGTAGGAAATTTGAATCTAAAAAAAACCAAGGCAGTGATTGGCCACAGACAATCATATTATCGGCGCTCAGACGCGCATTTGGGGCCATTCCTCAATAGTTGTTCAGTGATAGACACAGTAAATTTCAAGTGTGGTGATTTCCAAATGAAATAAATTGAAATAAGTTCAGGGACGCCATACTATAGCCAGCAGCTCAGCTGAGTTTTGCTAGCATTTCTGTGTTCTTTATTCATAATCTGAGCTGTGAGTTTCAGTTGTCACCAAGGCGGTGTAAACTAAGTTGGTGATTTTACCAGAGTGGATCCGTGCAGTAACGTTGTGTCAGAGCAGACTATTATTGCCCCCAAGCACGGAGAGGTGGGGCCACCAGATCTCAGCACCAGAGCTACATCTTCAAAGTTGAGTGAGCCTCTGGTCTGCTGGAAATTCACCAACTCCATTTAGTTACTAACAATCCCATAAAATTCCTGCCATTTCTGGACAAGGTGTAGTCAATATAGACTGGAGTGATGAGGCCACCCCAACAGCACAACCATTAACTATCCTCCCAATTAGATGACTAGTATAAACATTAATAAAACTAAATAGTCTAGTACTTACATATGTACACTCTTGCATTTATTATGTAATATTCCATGCATTTCTTTCATAATTTCTAAATCTTTTATAAGTTCTGGTCAAAATAAAACTTGATCCAGAACAAAATAAATGTAAAAAATTTCTATCAAAAATTTTACACACTTGAGTTAGTTCAGTGTATTATAACATTTGTTAATATTATTAGACTTAGTAAATATCTGTGTGGGTGTCTATAAACTATCACACCACATTACATATCATTACCCTAGACATTTAACGTAGCCACATTCATTAGAAAAAAAAAGAAAGATAAGTGTGAGGTCGTAGTGGTAGCGAGAAGGGCCTTCTGACAACTCTCAGTTACATTTTATCTCAGGAGCCTTCACAGCTGACCTCATGCATCACACGTAGTACCATCACCACCATACAATACCATCAAACCACTATATATTGGGTGGCTCGTCCGGGATAAATTAAGCACATATATTGGGATCTCTTGTGGGATAATTAGAAAGTAATATTAGGATCTCCTGGTGGGAGAAAAATTGTAAAAATCCCCTTAAAATTAAAAGTGTCCCTGCAGTTAAAAGTTGGTGAATCTTCACAGCCAGTAATTAGTTAATTAATTAATTAGAATTAGTTAGACTATAGTAATTAGAAGTACTTTAGTGGTTAGAGATTTATCTTGTATATTATTATATTGTCTAAAAAGTATGGCGGAGCTAGCAAAATTTAGATCAGCTGCTGTGCTGACCGCAAAGGAGATGGGAATGGATGGTCAGATTTTAATTCAATACGTAACGGCTGAATGTGATAAATATATTGAACGGGAAGAAAGGAGATTAGAAAAAGAGGCTGAAAGAAAATTAGAGTCTGAAAGGTTGGCTGAAGAGAAGAGGTTACAAATTGAGGCTGATAGAGAAATTAAGAGGCTGCAGATTGAGGCAGAAGAAAAACGACAGCAAAGGGAGGCAGAAGATAAAAAGGCCGAAAGGGAGGCAGAAGAGAAAAAGGCCGAAAGGGAGGCAGAAGATAGAAGGTTGCAAAGGGAGCACGAATTACGACTAAGGGAGCTGGAATTACAAGGCCAGGCTCCTGAAAATGGTGCCAGCCCTTTTGCCTCAGATGCTACGCCCAGTCTGGGAGCCTCAAACTCAGCTATGGGGTTTCATTTAGACCATTTTGTTGAAAAAGACGATGACATAGAGGGGTACCTAGGACGTTTTGAGTTATTAGCTACTACATATGGGTTAGAGAGAGAGAGGTGGAGTTTAAAGCTATCACAGGGATTGAGAGGTACTTCTTATGAAGTATTTGCCAAAATGAACAGGGAAGACCAAGACAATTATGACATGTTAAAGCAGGCTTTGTTATTAAGGTACGAGAAGAATGGTGAATTTTATCGTAAGAAATTTAGAAATGCCAAACTGTTGTCTGGGGAGACATACCACCAATTCTCTGCCAGACTAGAAACCTATTTGGAGAAATGGACGGCTCTGGGGAAGACCCAAGATCTTAAAGAAATGATCATGATTGAGCAATTGAGAGAGTCCATGGCTCCAGACATGAGAAAATTTCTCATGGAACAAGGTGCAGAGAAGTTGGGGGAAATTTTAAATGTTGCTGAGAGGTATCAGGCAGCCCAGGCAGAGGTAAGTGGTGCTAAAAAGAAGCACATAGACAATTTTAAAGCTCCACAGCAATTTAATAAATTTGATAATAGAGAGCAGGGAAATAAAGGTAGGACAAACTTTGAGCGGCCAAGAAATGACTATCGCGACAGAAACTCACAGTTCAATGACCAAAAGTTCAATGAAAGAAAACCGTTGAACCAAGGAAAAAGATGGTGTAAATGGTGCAAGAAGGATAACCATAACACCGAATTTTGTAGAAGGAAACCTTCAAACATTGCTGCAATGAAGTCGGGGACGCAAAGATTAAAGGTTAATCCTAATGGACAACAGGAACCTTATCACCCCCCAGTTTGTGAGGATGTTATTTGTAATGGGGTCACCATAAGGTGCCTTTATGATACAGGTTTGGATTATGATTCAGTTGTGAAGTCTAGCCTAGTGGACCCAAGTCAGTATACCACAGAAACAGTGGAAATACAAGGGGCGACTAAGGACATACCACTCATGACACTTCCCATCGCAAGGATAACGGTGAAAACTCGCTATGTGGAAGGAGAAATCAGAGCAGCAGTGATAGATGAACCAATCTACCCTCTGATATTGGGGTGTAGATACGTCTTCTTGGGGAATCCCGAGAAACCTGTGATCATGGCGACAGTGCAGACCAGGTCACAGAAGAAGGAGGAAGAAGGTGAACCTATAAATGCTCATCCAGAGGAGATGAGGAAGGCGCAGGCTGAGGATAGGACACTCAAGCCATGTTTTAAAAAATTGCCCAAATGCCACACACCTCCGAGCAAGGGGGAATATTTCATGAAGAACAAACTCTTATACAGGAAGGCCGGAACTGGAACAAATGGTCACAACCAGCTGGTTCTTCCCACTTCATATAGAGATAAAGTGATGGAACTCGGGCATGCGATTCCCTTCAGTGGTCACATGGGGATCAGCGCCACAGGACAGCGTATAGCTTGTCATTACTTCTGGCCAGGGATAACGGAGGATATAAAAAGATATGTCAAATCCTGCCCAGAATGTCAAAGGGTAGCTCCAAAGCACTGGACTGCTCCTGCAACTCTAGGGGAAATGCCCATAGTGGGAACACCTTTTGAGAGGGTTGCAGTGGATATTGTAGGACCTCTCACTCGGACCAAGAGGAGGAACAGTTACATCCTTACTCTGGTGGACACTTGTTCTATGTGGGGAGAGGCGGTAGCCCTGCCATCAATTGATTCAAAACATGTAGCAGAGGCACTACTTACAATATTTACCCGATTAGGATTCCCGCATCAAATCTTGACGGATAATGGTTCTCAGTTCAAGGGGAAACTAACGGAAGAAGTTTTTAAGCTATTTCAAGCCAGACACTTTCATTGTAGTCCGTACCATCCACAAGGGAACGGCCAGGTAGAGAGGTTCAACGGGACTCTCATTTCTATCCTGAGAAAGCTGGCACACGAAAAACCGGATCTGTGGGATCAATTCCTGCCCGCCGCATTGTTTGCGTACCGGGAGGTACCACATAGTTCAACCGGGATGGCTCCCGCAACTCTGCTATTTGGGAGGCCAATAAAAGGTCCATTAGAAGCTCTATTAAGGACCTGGACAGATGAGAAGGCGGAAGAGACTGTTACCTCATCTTATCAATACGTGAACGAACTGACCACTCGTTTGAAAGCTGGATGGAAACTGGCAAATGATAATTTGAAACAAGCCAGGAAGAAACATGCAGCATATTTTAATAGGAAGGCAAAGGACAGGGAACTGGCAGTCGGAGAGAAGGTGCTGCTTCTACTACCCGGAAGCCAGAATAAATTACAAATTGGTTGGCAAGGTCCATATACGGTTCTAGAGAAGGTGTCTAGAACAAACTATAAAATTGACAAAAAGGGGAAGGAGAAAGTTTATCATGTAAACCTGTTAAAGAAGTATCTGGACAGACCACTCCAGGAAAGCACCCCCTTATTGACCTTGGCTATTGCAACCCAGATGCAAAAGGAACCACTCACCTCACATGAATACCCATTACATCCTTGTGAAACAGCAGCACAGGTAAAAGTCAGTAAGCACCTGACTAAAAACCAGAGGGAGAGAGTTCAACAGGTTCTGGAGGAACATACAGATGTATTAACAGATAAACCAGGCCATACAAATTTGCTACAGTATGACATGAAACTGGTAGACTCAAACCCAATCTGTATGAGAGCCTATTCTATTCCGTTCGCGAAGGAGAAGGCATTGAAGGAAGAAATAGATTATTTGTTGAAGGAGGGGATTATTTCGCACAGTGAATCATCTTTTAGTTCTAGTGTCGTTTTGTTGAGAAAACCGTCTGGGGAACACAGACTGTGCATAGATTACAGGAAACTGAATGCTGTCACAGAAGGACAAGTGGATCCATTACCAGACACAAAACAGTTATTTGCCAGACTGAACAAGGCAAAATACTTTTCAAAGGTGGATCTTAGTAAAGGCTATTACCAGATCCCAGTGAAGCCTGAAGTGAGACCTTATTTGGCTTTTAGCACTTCGGATGGACATTATGAATTCAATATGCTACCATTCGTACTGAAAAATGCTCCGAGTGTGTTTTCAAGGATGATGCGAAAATTGTTGGATCCCCTGAATAACCCATGTATCACGAATTTCATGGATGATATTCTCGTCGCCACAGAGACAATTGAAGAACACATTGAAGCTCTGGAGATGTTGTTTGATAGACTTCGGGAGGCGAACTTAACTGCTAGGCCAACAAAATGTTGTATTGGATGCAAAGAGTTGGAATTCTTGGGACACACTGTATATCAGGGTAATATGACCCCTGATCCTAAGAACTTGGAAAAACTGCAGAGAGCACCTAGGCCACAAACAAAAAAGGACGTGCGATCATTCGTGTCGTTATGCGGATTTTATCAGAAATACATCAAAAATTTTAACGCTATTTGTGCTCCTCTGACTGATCTGACTCGCAAGGGACTTCCAGATAAAATTATTTGGACTGCACAATGTGAACTAGCGTTCCAAGAGTTAAAGGAAAAACTCACTAGCAAGCCTATTCTCAAACTGCCTGATTTGACACAGGACTTTGTCTTAAGAACCGATGCAAGTAATGTAGGACTCGGAGGGGCTTTGTTGCAAAGATCATCTTCACCTGATGGGGAACTGAAACCAGTCGCTTATGCAAGCCGCAAATTGAATAAGGCGGAACAAGGATACTCCACAAGCGAAAAAGAATGTTTAGCGTTAATCTGGGCAATAAAGAAGTTTCAAATCTATCTGTATGGTAGGACTTTTGTGGTGGAGACGGATCATCAGCCTCTCGTATTCTTATCTCAGGCTAAGCATGAAAACGCAAGATTGCTGAGGTGGTCTTTATTACTTCAACCTTATCAGTTTAGTATCCAATATATCCCAGGCAAATTGAATGTCGGTGCAGATTTCCTCAGTCGGCACCCCTGTGATCAAAATTAGAGTAGTGGCAGACGTGAGGAGTAATTTTATCTATGTGTATCGCTGGTTTTGGAACTTGCCATAGGCATGTTTTCAAGTGGGGAGATGTGTAGTGAAATTGACAGAGATACAACGGTAAAATACCTCCAAAGATAAAATGTAAGGATAAAAACATAATGCGTAAGCTGCTGGAATACATGATCGCCCGCGCCGCGGGTCATCAGGTGTTAGACTTGAAGGCAAAACGGAACGAGGATCAAAGGACAAAAATCTGACTGAACGCGTACTTGAACTAGCGAGGTTAATGGACGCAAATTGGTGGGGGAAGGAGGAAAAGTCACGTTCCCCCCCCCCAAGTTGACATAAAGTAAGGAATTCGACAGAAGGGACCTTGGATATGATACGCCACAGTCATTTATTGGACGCTTTTGCGATACCAAGCCTTTTATTTGAATTCAGCGGCTAAACGCAGATGCTTGAAATATTACAAAATTCAAAAAGTAACTTTTTCTTAATATTAATGTTAGGAATATAAAAATTAGCTGGCCGGATGGCCCATTCTGAGCAGTGAAATAATATGCTTTTATTTATACAGACGGATAGATAATAATGAAGATAATGACAAAAGACTGTTGTTCACATCAGCGAAAGACTGCATTGAATCACACAAGTCACTATTTGCACAAAAATCGCGACCTTGAAGACTCAAGTGTCCAAATCTAGTTAGAATGAAAGAGAAGGGGATTGGTGGGAGCTGTGGCTAAAAATAACTTTACAGACAAAAAGTGTAGAGGGGACGAATAGGTTGGTTCAAAAAACAAGTACGTTTTTGTGAAAACGCAAGTAGAGACGGACGGACTAACAGATAAAAATCCATACTTGACTGAAGCATGACTGAATATGACTTTAGTGTAGGAAATTTGAATTTAAAAAAACCAAGGCATTGATTGGCCACAGACAATCATATTATCCGCGCTCAGACGAGCTTTTTTGCCATTCCTCAATAGTTGTCCAGTGATAGACACAGTAAATTTCAAGTGTGGTGATTTCCAAATGAAATAAATTGAAATAAGTTCAGGGACGCCATACTATAGCCAGCAGCTCAGCTGAGTTTTGCTAGCATTTCTGTGTTCTTTATTCATAATCTGAGCTGTGAGTTTCAGTTGTCACCAAGGCGGTGTAAACTAAGTTGGTGATTTTACCAGAGTGGATCCGTGCAGTAACGTTGTGTCAGAGCAGACTATTATTGCCCCCAAGCACGGAGAGGTGGGGCCACCAGATCTCAGCACCAGAGCTACATCTTCAGAGTTGAGTGAGCCTCTGGTCTGCTGGAAATTCACCAACTCCATTTAGTTGCTAACAATCCCCTAAAATTCCTGCCATTTCTGGACAGGGTGTAGTCAATATAGACTGGAGTGATGAGGCCACCCCAACAGCACAACCATTAACTATCCTCCCAATTAGATGACTAGTATAAACATTAATAAAACTAAATAGTCTAGTACTTACATATGTACACTCTTGCATTTATTATGTAATATTCCATGCATTTCTTTCATAATTTCTAAATCTTTTATAAGTTCTGGTAAAAATAAAACTTGATCCAGAACAAAATAAATGTAAAAAATTTCTATCAAAAATTTTACACACTTGAGTTAGTTCAGTGTATTATAACATTTGTTAATATTATTAGACTTAGTAAATATCTGTGTGTGTGTCTATAAACTATCACACCACATTACATATCATTAACCTAGACATTTAACGTAGCCACATTCATTAGAAAAAAAAAAAAGATAAGTGTGAGGTCGTAGTGGTAGCGAGAAGGGCCTTCTGACAACTCTCAGTTACATTTTATCTCAGGAGCCTTCACAGCTGACCTCATGCATCACACGTAGTACCATCACCACCATACAATACCATCAAAACCACTACAATGAGTTACGACTAAGGGAGTTTGAGTTACAAGGCCATGCTCCTGAAAATGGTGCCAGTCCCTTTACCTCCGATGCTACTGCTAGTCAGGGAGCCTCAACCTCAGCTATGAACTTTCATTTAGATCATTTTGTTGAGAAAGACGATGATATTGAGAGCTATCTAAATAGATATGAACTATTAGCTACCACGTATGGGTTAGAAAGAGAAAGGTGGAGCTTAAAGTTATCTCAAGGGCTTCGTGGGGCAGCTTATGAAGTTTTTGCCAAAATGAGCAGAGGTGATCAAGAAAATTATGACATGCTAAAGCAGGCTCTTTTGTTAAAATATGAAAAGAACGCAGAATTTTATAGGAAAAAATTTAGGAATGCTAAACTACTGTCAGGTGAAACCTATCACCAGTTCTCTGCACGGATAGAGACATACTTGGAGAAATGGACTTCTCTGGGGAAAACCCAAGATCTTAAGGAAATGGTCCTTATAGAGCAATTAAGAGAGTCCATGGCTCCAGACCTGAGAAAGTTTCTCATGGAACAAGGTGCAGAGAGGCTGGGTGAGTTGCTAAATGTTGCTGAAAGGTATCAAGCAGCTCAAGCAGAGGTATCAGGTAATAAAAAGAAACAGGTAGATAATTTTAAGGCACCACAGAACTTTAATAAATTTGATCCTAGAGATCAAAACAAAGGTAAGCACCAGTTTGATAGGCCACGGTATGACAATAAAAATAAAACCCCACAATTCGATGAAAGGAAATATGATGAAAGAAAATCTTTCAACCAAGGAAAGAGGTGGTGTAAAAATTGTAAGATGAACAATCATGACACTGACCGTTGCAGAAGGAACCCTATAGTTATGGCCACCCTTCAGGTCAGGTCGACCTCAAGAAAGGAGGAGGATATTCTGATAGATACCACTCCAGAAGAGATGAGGAAGGCACAGGCTGGGGATAAGACCCTCAAGCCTTGTTTCAGGAAATTGTCAACTTGTCATACAACTCCAGGCAAGGGAGATTTTTACATGAAAAACAAGTTGATTTACAGGAAGGCCGGAACTAGATCCAATGGTCACGGACAGTTGGTTCTTCCAAAGAGATATAGGGCAGACTTAATAAGGAGCCTACATGTGAAACAAGATGGGGACCATGAGAAGATAGGTACCATCATCCAAAAGGTGGCTCACAATTATTATTGGCCCAAGGCAAGATGGGACATTGAGAATTTTGTAGAAAGGTGTAGCATAGCACATGAGGGAACACCCACAAGTGGGAACATTGATCAGGACCTGGACACGCCAAGGGGCAAAAGTAGGCCTGACAATAGAAAAAATAAATTTGATAAAGTGGACCAAATGGAATGGGAAGCCCCTTTTCACGGACAAGCTTCAATTAACTGTTTTACAATGGCCACTATGCAGAGAGTGCAAAAAGATGTCTTACCCCAGGATAAGCCGAAAATCCCTCAATCGGACTTAAACAAACTGGAGGAAGAAGATGTAGAGAGGAAATCTCTCATCAAGAATTTTAAGTGGGGAGAAAGCCCCAAGAAAAGAATTGGTAGCGGTCGTTTTGTGCATGATAATTCTGGGAGGAAAAATCATCACTATAGCGCTTCGAGTGGAAGAGACCATACCGGTGCATGGACAAAGAGGTCCACAAAATTAAAGGTCCATATGTAACGCTGTTAAGAACGTGGACTGATGAAAAGGCAGAGGAAAATATTACATCCTCATACCAATATGTGAATGAGCTGACCACTCGTTTAAAAACTGGCTGGAAACTTGCCAATGAAAATTTGAGACAAGCCAGGAAGAAACATGCTGCCTATTACAACAGGAAGGCTAAAGACAGAGATTTGGCTGTGGGAGAGAAGGTACTGCTTCTTCTACCCGGTAGTCAGAATAAGTTACAAATTGGATGGCAAGGTCCATATACAGTTCTAGAGAAGGTGTCTAGAACAAATTATAAGATAGATAAGAAGGGGAAAGAAAAAATCTATCATGTGAATCTCCTGAAGAAATATTTGGAAAGAGAAAATCAGGAAGAGACACACTTGTTGACCTTGTCCATTGCCATGGAGATGAAAAAGGAACCACTTTCATCATTTGAATATCCATTACACCCCTGTGAGACAGCGGCACAGGTGAAAATCAGTACACATTTAACGAAAACTCAGAAAGAGAGAGTGCAACAGGTTCTAGATAATCATACAGAGGTGTTAACAGACCGACCGGGCATACAAACTTATTGGAATATGATATGAAACTGATAGACCCCACACCTGTCTGTATGAAACCCTATTCGATTCCTTTTGCTAAGGAGAAAGCTTTGAAGGAAGAGATAGACTATTTGTTGAAGGAAGGAATTATTTCACACAGTGAATCTTCGTATAGTTCCAGTGTTGTACTCTTAAGGAAACCCTCTGGAGAACATAGACTCTGTATAGATTACAGGAGACTGAATGCTATTACAGAAGGACAGGTGGATCCATTGCCGGATACAAATCAGTTGTTTGCCAGACTAAATAAAGCTAAATATTTCTCAAAAGTGGATCTGAGTAAAGGATACTATCAGATTCCAGTAAAGCCTGAGGTTAGACCATACCTAGCTTTTAGTACCTCAGGGGGACACTATGAGTTTAACAGATTGCCATTTGGATTGAAGAATGCGCCTAGTGTCTTCTCTAGAATGATGAGAAAATTATTGGACCCTCTGAATAATCCATGTATCACAAATTTCATGGATGATATCCTTATAGCAACAGAAACATTTGAGGAACACATTGACTCTCTGAACATGCTGTTTAATCGACTTAGGGAAGCGAATTTAACAGCCCGACCAACCAAATGTTGCGTTGGATGTAAAGAATTAGAATTCTTGGGACACACAGTTTATCAGGGAAACATGACCCCTGACCCAAAGAATTTAGAGAAACTAAAGAAAGCTCCGAGACCACAAACCAAGAAAGACGTGAGATCCTTTGTCTCATTATGTGGTTTCTACCAAAAGTATATCAAAAACTTTAATTCCATATGTGCACCGTTAACTGATTTGACACGTAAAGGAAATCCAGATCGAATTACATGGACACCACAATGTGAAATGGCTTACCAGGAATTGAAGGAAAAGCTCACAAGTAAACCTATTTTGAAATTACCTGACTTAAGTCAAGAATTCATTGTAAGGACGGATGCCTGTAATATTGGGTTAGGCGCAACTCTGCTACAGAAATCAGATGCATTGGATGGGGAATTAAGCCCAGTGGCATATGCTAGCAGAAAGTTGAATAAAGCTGAAACCAACTACTCAACTAGCGAAAAAGAATGTCTTGCAGTAATATGGGCGATAAAGAAATTCAATATTTATCTGTATGGGAAGGCATTTAAGTTGCAAACGGATCACAAACCCTTGTCGTTTCTAGCGCAGGCTAGACATGAAAATTCTAGGTTACTCCGATGGTCATTACTTATGCAACCATATGAGTTTAGCATAGAGTATATATCTGGAAAAACAAATCTGGGAGCGGATTTTTTAAGCCGCCATCCGTGTGATGAGAATCACCGTAAGCCCCAGAAATAATAATAAATTTCTCTATGTGTATATAGAATTATAGACTGACATATAACGTCTGTTTTAAGAGGGGAGAATTTGTCGTGAAACATTCTAAATCCACATATATAAATTAAAAGGTAAATGTAAAGCCTAACACATAAATTCAATAAAAGGAAAGAGAAATGGTAAAAATGCAGTGCTGTCACAATGGCATACAAAAATCCCCCTTGTTTTCTACTTCGTCTGCAAATTGTAACGCTTTCACGTTGATAGTAAAGCCTACTGCATCACTACACGCTTTCTACAATAAAACGTGTACTGCATTTCTAAGAAAACCTTGAGATAGGACACTGCGTAATGACCTAAATTAATACTTCCATTAATTTCATTTTATACACGGCGTGATGAAAAGACAGATGAACTTAGGATAGAGAGAAGGGAGGGCTGAAAGCAGGAACGCATGCAACCCTAACACGCGTCTCGCGATATACAATTAATGCCACCCTCCCCAAGCGAAAGGCCAGAAGCAATACTTTTTTTCAAATAGACCGTGATAAAAAAAACACTACAACTACGAGAGTTAGGTTTAAAAACCTGTAAAACTCTTATTGGGAAACATGACATTCTACTGTTTTATGTCTGAAATCCTGACATTAGTATGACAGAACAGTCGAAAAGGCAGGACAGGTGGCGGTTCTAAACATAAAAAAATAAAAAAATACACGACTATCCTAGAAAATGCATATTTTGAACGCAGCCACTTAGCTCCATTAAAACTTATATATTTGGGTTCTTTATGACTTGCTGACAAAGAATATGTTAAGTGTTACGCAAATAGTCTAGGAATTAACAAATTATAGCCAAAAGAAAATAGTGAGGGTGTCAGACAACACAAAAAAATAATCGCACAGTGGCATGTTTTGAACCCACTATTTTACGGGAAATGGGCCACCATGTAAAATCCTATTTGATTGGATAGAAATAAATGTAAGGCTAAACACGATTAGTCGGACTATAAATACTATTTTTTGTTGTTAGGGGAGACGGAAGGAAGGGTACTTTTTTTCAAACGCTTGTGTAAACATGGCCCGATTGGTTAGACCCGCCAATATAGTCAATTAGGAGCGTCAGGTCAGTGCCACGCTTTAAAATAAACTTACTAAGAAACAGTGCGTTGAGAGCCAGATCATATTTTTCTAAATAAAAGTCTGGGACAGAGGCAGATCGGAATTTGTGCCATTATTCATCGCCAGTCAACGTATCTGTGTATTATTTCCATAAATTGTGGGACTGTGGTCCTAGTTATTGAAGCAGCACCTGGACTGGGTTTTGCTGAATCCAGAGGCTGACAGCATACTCCTGGGTCCAGATAGCGACCAGTGAGGTGTCTCCAGAACACAGGAAGCAATCGAGCAGAGGAGTCTTTTCCTGCCGCCATCACGAAAGATAAGCTTCTGTGGCCAGAGTAGCTCAACATTATGTGCCCCCTCAAAAATTGACATTTTGTTAACCACAGAGGGACACTTAATTGGTTCAAATGACAGGAACTGTGAAAGTTTCCCAATACTATTTCCCCGATAATCAAACACTTGAAGTCATGATGAAAAACAACAACCATGCTTGAACAAAACCAGTATTACCTCATATTACTACTGCACAAATTACACACATAGAATAATAATAATAAACTATGTCAATACAAAGTTCATATATATAAACTGTGTAAATAATACTTGTAATTACATTTGATTGTGATTCCTGGTTCACTGTGTAGTTGAATCAGGATATCCATTATTGACAAGAATTAATACATATATTTTTAAACTTAAACACGTGACTCATTTAAGATAGTCTTATAGAGTGTTATATGTGTGTGAGTGTCACAGTGTTGTAAAGGGTTGTAGAATAAATTAAATTGTTTATCTGTCTGTTGTTGTTGTGACTTACACTTCATCATTTTCATAACCCTAGACATTTAACGTAGTCATCACAATATTCCAGAATAATTCTGACTGAGGCATAAATGTGGTAGCAAGTAAGGTCATCTGTAATACACCACACTTATTAGATACAGATACCTTCACAGCTGATCTCAGTCAGTACACTAAGCCCCCTATAAATATTTATAACATCCCACTTTACCACATATATTCTTTTCTTTTACCATCATAACCTCTCCAGCAATTTACTTTGCTACACTGGTCCCCCTATAGGAACCTGGACCAAACATTCACATGCTCGTGCAGTAGTAGTTTATGTGACAATTTGTATTACATGATGAGGTTAGTTAATTGCTCATACTGTTGTTGTAAACTTTGATATGTGTGAGGCTTCAGGCAAGAGGTCATGAGGGGCATTCAAGATCTACCAACAAGAACTGAAACAATCTTGAGAACTAAGCCTGCAATAAAGACGCAGACGACCTTTGATATTATTCCTGAGGATACTGAGCCTTTCAATCAATATTTACTGCTGGTCGTATCCAAGACCTGGCCTGGCCGTAGGTCACTGGGGTCTGTGATAAAACAACGAATAAATAGGACTACATCTCATTCAGACACGTCGATGACAACAACTTAAATGTTAGATTGTACACGGGGTTGGAACTTTCGCCGTGTACAATACATTACTACAGAAACCCAGGTTGCAGAAGCAGAAACTTTGACGCAGTTTTCATGCAAGAGGTGGAGGTAGTTGCAGCCGTGGTTCCATGCTCCAGCGGGAGCAAAATAGAAATGATAATGATCGTATCCAGAACGTTTTATGTAGAGCTGTTGGACGGTGTTTGTGTGTTGTCTAAAAGTATAAACTTTTACACCTTCTGAATGATGTAAAAAAAAAACAGTGTCTGTATTCCATCATTTTACATTCTATCGTGTAAAATGATAAACAAATAAGAACACATTTGTTCACAAAAAGAATGTTGAGTTAGTCTGTTTCTTTAACATGGCTCTTTCCTACAATGGCGAACACCTTACCTGTATGATCCTAGTTCGAGTCTCTCATTACTTCTCTCTCATTTCTAGAGTATTTTATGCTCGTTCTTGCTCCCAAATGCCTATAATTTGTTTATTATTTTAATATTTCTTTACCAGGCATATACTAACATACATCTGCTCACGCGTGCATAGTTTCTTGTTTCTCGTGCGTAGTTTTAATATAACGACATATATTTGTTTCATAAGTTGGAGGTCTGTCTCACGCTTCTCTTCAAACTAATTTAACCACGTTGTCGCTTGAACAAGTGTTGAATAAATATTGCAGCTAATAAGTGTGTGTAGCGTTTAGAGGAGCATACATGAATGAATGTGGTTAACGCTACACCATACTGCGACTTGAGTCCTGTAAAGAAGGCTCGAGATACAATGCGAGAGGTCACACTCTAAACAATCTTAGAGACACCATATATAAAGAACAACTCTTAAAAGGTCTGGCAATCTCAATATATATATATTCGACAGTCCAACAAATATCAGCATACGATTTCAACGGGCACAGCGCGAATGCATTAAACCAAAATAACTAGCTAACAATTCCTAAACGACATCATCGACATACCCTGCTAAGTTCACAAAATCAACATGGCGCACAACTCGCTCCTGGTACTGAAATATAACGGAGATCAACATACTCAGAGACGCTACGTCAAAAGACTCGCTAACTTGCAAAAGAACTCATACTAACGGTCTGAAATATCTCCAGCATCACGCTGGGTAAGCAAAACTTAGCAGGTATAAGCCAGACGGAGAAGGTCCTCCATCATCTTCTCTATATACGTCTCCCCCGAACACACTGTCCGGTTGAACTCTCCTCAAGCTATCCCCATGCGCTGCCCTCAGTCACATGACTGGCTATCTTCAGTTTAGCTTCGTGTCATACACATGCTATCATCAACAATGACCATCAGTCAGTCACATGACTGGCTATTTTCAGTTTAGCTTCGTGCCATACACATGTCATCATCAACAAGGACCATCACTCACCCCATAAGTTACTTTATCAAAATTCACTTTCTTCATGAACTGTTATTGTTAATCAGAATCGACATCATTGCACTCCGGTCAAACCCTTAGGTGCTCAGTCTCCCTCAGCAAACGTCGAAAAGTATGAATGCTAATTGGTCGTATTGCGCCCTGGTTGTATATACGCCGGATGCTTCCTCTCATACGTTCATCCCTGACAGTCTTATACCTAATGCCAAACTCATGACCTGTATGATAGGAATGCAACCTTCTCTGTGAAATGAAATTAATATTTGGTAAAATGTCGTTTAGTTTGAATTTTCCCCCGCTGTGTTGATGCAGGTGCCGGAAGCATATCGTGCACCTAGTCACACTCTATATTATCGGGATTCTTGCCGTTCTTCTGGAGGTAGCTCTTGATTATCCCTGGCATTCAGCAGCCAGAGTAAAGCTTATAGTGTTAAAGGGCAGCCCGCCACCAAATAGCCACAAATGAGTCGCCCCACAGGATGAGAATCCGTCTCACTTTATCTTCTTGGCTTGCCCACCAGCCTTGACATCCAGTGCGAAGGCAATTTTCAACGCACGTTTCGGGTTGTTGTCGTTGTTGGTGATGTAGAAAATTTGCGATACTAAATTTTTCTTTTGCTTTTGTTTTGTGAAATGTATATGCGCAGACTTTTGATTAGAGAAACATGAGTACGTCTGCTTTATTTTCATGAATTATTTATTCACTGGCTCAGTGGCGTATTTAGAATGAGGGGTTTCAGCTCCCCTCCCATAAAAATAACTGATTCTACAGGAAATTAACTTCTGCTTTATACTTCATTACACACTTATGGATAAAATATATGATAAGCGCGCGCCACAGGCTTTTTGTCAATGTTACATTTTTTTACTGCAAGCTATAAACTCCTTGAAAAATTATTTGTGGCTTTTTAGTGCATTAAAAACCTGTGTTTAAAATATTTTTTTTATTAACTTTTACTTGTTTTATGATTCAAGCCATAATGAATACGTGTATCAGTCGGATCGGTGTCACAGAATTGGCCGTTCGTTTTTTTTTTTCTCGTTCTCTCGCGTGCGCACTCTTTCTCTTTCTCTCTCTCTTTCTCTCTCTCTCTCTCTCTCTCTCTCTCTCTCTCTCTCTCTCTCTCTCTCTCTCTTTTTTTCTCTCTCTCTCTCTCTCTCTCTCTCTCTCTCTCTCTCTCTCTCTCTCTCTCTCTCTCTCTCTCTCTCTCTCTCTCTGCAACTATCCATTTATTTCTTCATTTTACGCACATAGATCAGCCCCATCGCCGCGCCTTAGATTTGTTGACCTCTGTTCATACTGCGATAGTGTTATTTCATGGCTAAGTGACCATTCTTAAGGATTATTTATAATCGCAATTAAGTTATTGAACCAGATTTGAGTTCATACGGTCAGCGTAAAAAATGATTGTTGACATAGGCGGTGTTGAATGAGTGTAGCGACAATACTGAGTCAGACTACAAAAGAAGAGCAAATATTGTCTGTGAGAAAGTCTTGGCAAGCAATATGTCAGCAATTATCCGTCTAGTGAACGAATTCAAATACGGGTGATAATCGCTTATTCACCTCCGTCCAGAAATTGTCTGTGTAATTATTACAGATAAACCCGTCTGGGTAGACAAATTAGCGATGACACTATGTGCAGGCGATGTTACAAATTGTAGTTTGAAAGGTTACTTAAGAGAGCGGCAGAAGTCGGGCCATATATGGAAACTGAGGTCATGTGTTTAAATTTTAAAATGATATTTAAAATACACGGAGGACATTGTTGAGATAAACCCCATCATAACAAGCATGATTGAATACAATTGGCTGGGCAATTCCAGATGTTATAAACAACACTTATTATTGGAGCCTGGTCAGATTGTAACAACTACGTGCGTGGGAAGAAAGTTGCAATATAATCTGACACTTTCGCAGGTTTAGAGCAATGTGAAATTCACCTCGTCAAGGAGACAACCAGCTAGCCAGAGTAAGGAATAGGATCAAAATCCCATTTATAGGACCGGACCTTGTTTGAGCATCTTGTGGACTTATATCCCAGGAAAACTCTACCTACATTAACACGGGAAGCCGGAATCCTAGGAATCTGAAACACTAAGTCAGAGTGGGAGCCTAGAGTAAAGTGATACTCCAGACCGCGTGTAAGAGGCAACTTAAACAAGTTGCCTTAACTATTGCTCTGATCCAGGAGTCAGTATTCCTAAAGAGATTTTAGGGTGAGCTGTACATTTTAAAATACTATATCACGATATGTGAAAATTGTTAATGAATGTCCAAGACAAATAAGGCTGGCAACCTCAGCATACTGAATGATGGTTTCATGAACCACCACTGCAAGAAATGGTGACTGCTTTATGAGGGTTTCCAATAGAGAACCAAATGCAGAGGTAGTCCCAAGATCCGTATGGAGCAGGGAGTGGATGATGATAGAGCTGATGTACATACTTACAACTCGTATATTATTCACCTTTTCAACCAGTGCAAATGTAAAGATATTCAATACAAATGTAATGAATGTTTTCCACTCACTGGGATTAATATTATTGCTCAGAGAGGGTAAAGTTCTGATGTAGATGGGATGGTGTAATGAAAAGAGAGATGAAAAAAAAAAGGGGGGGGGGCACACGATTGTGTGTCAGGAAACCCAATACTCATAAAAGGTGTCGGACAGATACAACGTTAATAACTGCTCAGTCCGATTCAGCATTGTTCTTGATTTCAGAATTATCTTATGAACACACCCTCGAGGTAGAAGCTTCGTCATCCTTCTATCTGTATATCTTCCAAGAGTACTCTTGTCCTATGAAAACCCACATTATATATTCTAGGTTTTGGCCATTGTTGGGCCATCACTGCAGAGCAAGGGAAGGCAACCCGTGACAATCGGAGTTCGATTCCCAGTAAAGGGAATATAATTTATGGAAATATTTTTTTTCAGAACCAGTGGTCCTGATGATGTCATACTCCTCCCACCCTCAGGTCTCCTAGGTAGTGAGATCAGATGCCTAGCCTTCTCGGATAAGGGAGAAAATAAAGGAGGTCCCGAGTGTAAGTTCGCACATTAAAAATCCCTCGGTAGTTGGAAATCGTAAAGAGTAAGCCATACGGCTGCTGCCCTGGCAAAATTTACGAAATTAGGGAACCTACACACCACAAGAAACATTTTTAGAATGTGTGATTCCTATATACACAAATTGGGATTCTCAATGGTGCTACGGAGTTCGTGCACTGTGTTGAGATCATCCTTGTGTGATCTAAGGGAGGAGATCGGAGCACTGATGGAGTTGTCCGTGTGCAATGAAGATAGTCCTTAAAAGCAAACCAAATTAGGCAACATAACCTCCAATTTCTAATGAACAGTTACCTTATTTTTTTTCTAGCAGTCGTAGTTTATGTAACAATTCATTCTACCAGTTTCCAGTCCTATACACTTTTATAATATTAGCCGTGTCTTACCACGTCCTGATGTATCTACAACTCCTGTAAGACTCGCGCCAACCAAACGGAGAAAATGGGAAAAGCTGGACAGTAAATATTGTCAATGAAAGTTTAAAAAAAAAAAGAGAGGACTCTTTACTGCTAAGTTCAACGGAGTATTCTTTTAAGAATATGAAGGGAACTATAGTAATACTTCAAGGTGATTGTAAAGTCACGTCCTATTTTCAAATTGTTATTTCTTCACTGACATCCAACTAATTTATATGAAACAAATATCACAATAAAGACAAATAACTTTTATTTTATTACATAAAGTCTATGTCGCAATAACATTACAACGTGAAAACACATGACTTCATGGCGGGCAGCATTTCGTGCTGTCTTTTGTATTGTCAGTGTATTGGTCATTTCAGATTTTGTTTTATTTAGTTTTGTTTTGTTTCTGAGGAAAAAAAATTAAAACAAAACAAAAAACCTTTTTGTAGAATGGCAGTTACTGCTCACTGTTTTAATATTTGTTTCATTTATATCCAGTGGATACATGAGAGGATATAAGAAGTAAGAAATAGAAAGTGACTTTTCAATCAGCCTTTATATGGTGAATATGCGCGGTAAATAAGCTAATATTAAATTTATTGGAAGCCACCGTGTGGTTTCTTAGAACGATCACTACTGTACCGTGGTCAGCTAAGAAATGTATGGCCAGGGAAGACATTGAAAATGTATGATATGTTCTGAGATGAGGAAAAGTGGAAGATTTAACACTGCAGTAGAGATTCTTAACATGTCTACGAACTGTTAGAGGTCCGTGAATGGATTCTAGAGGATCCATGTAATAACTGAAAGTTTAAAATGTACTTTTTATTTAATTATACTTTTATGTACATTTTTTCCGAGAAAGGATCCATAGTCTTCACTGGACAGTCAAAGTGGTCCATAGCCTTCACTGGAAAATCAAAGTGGTCCACACGCTTTATTCGACAATCAAAGTGGTCCATACGCTTTATTGGACAATTAAAGTGGTCTATAGCCTTCAAGGCTGGCTTTAGACCAAAAAGAAGTACCTCAGAACAAATCTTCAATATTAGATTACTGATCGAAAAACATCTCCAGCATCAACATGATTTATACCATAACTTCATCGATTTCACAAAAGCCTTCGATCGAGTCTGGCATGAAGGTTTATGGCAAATAATGAGAAAATTCAATTTTGATACCAACATCATAGATATCATTGAAGCACTATACAAGGACGCAAGCAGTGCTGTTTTTGCAAGCAATGACATTGGAGAATTTTTCAAAACCACTGTAGGAGTTCGCCAGGGATGTATCCTGTCACCAGTGCTCTTTAACATTTATCTAGAACATATTATGCAGGAGGCTCTCTACGATTATAAATCAACCATATCGATTGGAGGCCGACCTCTGTGTAATCTACGTTTTGCTGATGATATTGATCTGATAGCTGGAACAGAATCAGAACTTCAAGACCTTACCTCTAGACTGGAAAAAGTAACAAGAACATATGGGATGGAAATTAATATAGAAAAAAGCAAGATATTGGTGAATAGCCATAAGAAACATGTTCCGACCAACATTACGTTAAATGGGCAAACGTTAGAAGAAGTTAACACCTTTAAATATCTCGGGTCCACTATATGTAGTGATGGAAGATCAAATAAAGAAATAAAGACAAGACTTGAGGTGGCCTCAGCTGCCATGACAAGGTTGAATGTGATCTGGAAAAGTAACATCAGTTTTCCTGTGAAGATCAAATTATACAAATCACTTGTATTATCTATTCTCTTGTATGGGTGTGAGGGCTGGACACTCACTGCAGATACGGAGCGAAGGATTCAGGCTTTCGAGCATAAATGTTACAGAAGAATTTTGCGCATTTGCTATAAAGAGCACAAAACAAATGTCTATGTTAGAGAGAAGATAAACACCTATGCAGGCCATCAAGAACCACTTTTGTCAATAGTGAAACGTCGAAAGCTTGCCTGGTTTGGGCATGTAACTCGTCATGACTCCCTTTCGAAAACGATCCTCCAGGGAACAGTCGAAGGTAAACGGAGAAGAGGAAGGCAAAGAAAATCCTGGGCTGATAACATCAAAGAATGGGCAGGACACGGTTTCTCCACACTTGTACGCATTGCTGAGAATAGAGAGCAGTGGAGGACCCTGTCTGCTGATGCTTCCACCATGGCACCCCTACGACCCATGACGGGTTATGGGTTGAGATGATGATGATAGCCTTCAAGGGACAATCAAAGTGATCCACACGCTTTATTAGACAATCAAAGTGTTCCATAGTCTTCACTGGACAATCAAAGTGGTCCACACGCTTTATTGAACAATCAAAGTGGTCCACACGCTTTATTCGACAATCAAAGTGGTCCATAGTCTTCACTGGACAATCAAAGAGGTCCTCAGCCTTCACTGGACAATCAAAGTGGTCCATAGCCTTCACTGGACAATCAAAGAGGTCCTCAGCCTTCACTGGACAATCAAAGTGGTCCATAGCCTTCACTGGACAAAGTGGTCCATAGCCTTCACTGGACAAAGTGGTCCATAGCCTTCACTGAACAATCAAAGTGGTCCATAGCCTTCACTGGACAATCAAAGAGGTCCTCAGCCTTCACTGGACAATCAAAGTGGTCCATAGCCTTCACTGGACAAAGTGGTCCATAGCCTTTGTGACGTACGTCTAGTTTGACTAGTGAATTTTCCCTGATATGATGGATGATTTAAAGGGACCTTTAGCTTTTCATAACATTAGAACCCCTGAACATTTGTTGTAACTTTTCGTTTGCCAGAACGCATTCCACCGGGACTCATGTAGGATACAGCGACGAGATCAAAGAGACAGACCGAGGGATCTTAGGGGAGACTATCGGCGCTATCAAAGACAGTAGTTTTCCCTGATACGAGACGCAGTTGCTTGCCGCTAATTTCGCGTCTCGGTGTCAATCGAGGAACCGAGCGAACGGGGGAAAGCGAAACGGGCAGCAGCGAGCGGATACGAAGACCAGGGGGCGGCTTCTTCTCTTGATTTGGCGGTCAGATCCCCAAAAGTTCGTGAGATCAAATAAGTTGTCAAGTTTATCATGTCCCACTCAACTTACATTCCATTTTAGCTAAATAGACCATGAAGAACTAGACACGTTATCACTCGCTGGCCAGACCTTTACAGAAGCACTAGCTTTATTGAAATCTTGTTATAGATTTTCCCCTGGATTTTATATATATTTGCAGTGATTTCTAATTCTGTGCAAAGCGGTAAAATATATATTGTGTAAAGTGATCAGTGGTCTAGTCATTCTATTTCAAGGGATTTTGTGTTAATTTAAATCTATTTAATTAAACCATCTCAAGAGTTCCAGTTTTAAATATAATGATCTATCTATTATATTATTTCAAAAGATAATAGATGCTTAAATTAACTTTTAAAGTCGCGAAGGAATTTATAATTAATAAATTCAGTTAAGTCCTAGTTTTATAGATGTGTGTTTTTAACCACTAGAATTCGCGCAGTGTTTATTAAATACATAATTAAATACTCGAGTGTATTATAGGCTTAACGGGAAATTCATCGCGCTTTAGAAGGTTATTTGTTTTCGGTATATTACATGTCTTTTTTTTCTTTCATACAGAGTGATCGTAACCTGTGCGATCCCAGCATTAAGAAAGCAATAAAGAAATCAATCTAAGCAAAGCAAAGCATAAACAGTGTGTAGAGTTCCCCTGACGCAGAACTTGTTGAGACTGTGTAAATTTTTAATCTTTGAGGCGATTCTATGTTTGGAATTCCGCTATCTAACTTATAGCAAAGAAAGCACACCCAAAGACAAATTTAACGCACCATCAAACAACTTAAGTCGTAACGGGAAGAAGAACACTGGCCCGAGCTTTGTTAGTTTACTGACACAGAGAGATAATTCATAATTTCCTGAACAGTGATGTGACTAGTTTTCTCACTGGACTTAAACCATACCTCACGGATAAAGTGTACCAGCACGCGTAAGAATTTTATTATCAGCGGCATAGTCAAATAGACCACACCATCCTCACCCCGGTATCAGAGACCGTGCCCTCCCATAGAAACTGTTATTAAGAAAAGAGACACAACTACAGATTCATTTTCCAGCGATTACGGGATCCTTTTATGTGCTGACCGCCTACCCGATAATCTGGGGCTAGAACTTGAACAAACACTCATACATTTAGTTGAGGTGTAACTGCTGTTGTGTTATTCTATGGAGTGCAAGATTTTTTCACAATCGGTAAGTGAGAGCAAGATGAGTGAAGGCCTTTGCTAGCGCGTGTATGAATGACAGGAAATTAATTCTTTTGTGTGACCATTTTGTTAACTTGCTTACCTGGTAACATATATCTTTTCTGTATACCCTACATTGTTCCTTTAAGTGGGATAGTTGATAATTTGTTAACTCTGTTTAAAACCACCTCCTTTCCATTTGCTTAGTAAAGGGAAGAACAGCTGGGAAGAACAGGTTTTTTTTTCTATCACTTATACCTAACTTGGTAACACCTCTTTCAGAGTAATTAACTTTACTGTTAGGTTAACGTACCCGTGTTCCTGATATTATCTATCTCTGGACTGGGTTTGTCTTTGTCTAATGAGCGGGAAGGGCTTAGTCGATACCAATCTTCTTCACCCCCTCCCAAACTTGTTATTTGCATTTGTGTACTTATGATAATTTATGTAATATCTGATATTTTTAGTGATTGATGTTTAAAGTGAATAAAATCACCTAAACTCATTTAGTTCTGTGTGTTGGATATACCCAAAGCCCAACTTTTCCCCTATTCGTTTAATATAGTTTGTATCAACGTCGTGTGTGTGTTTGAAAACACCGAATCGGTGTGCGCGCAGATGCGAGTCTGGAAAACTGGCAAATAATTGTTTGACCAGGAGAGTGAAAGAGAAGATTGAGAGACACGATTTGTCGTAAATAAGTCTGTCTTTACTCTCCTCCAGCACGCTGTGAAGTAACTATTAAATCTCTACATTTTCTATCACTGAGCTTTCCATCATCATTTTCCACTCTAAACCGGACCACTATTTCTACGACTCTTTTCTCTCA
Source organism: Oreohelix idahoensis (assembly GCA_024509875.1). Taxonomy (NCBI): domain Eukaryota; kingdom Metazoa; phylum Mollusca; class Gastropoda; order Stylommatophora; family Oreohelicidae; genus Oreohelix; species Oreohelix idahoensis. The sequence continues at coordinate 263,865 of JAMPIV010014153.1, forward strand.
AAATAAATTTACGACAATATTTGGCCGGCTCGTCTGGGATAATTTTGAGATACATTTGATGCACACATATTTGTGGGCTGGTTCTGGGATCTTGAGCTACATTTGAGGCAATCGCATAGCCGGGTTAAAGATATTTTGAGTCTGATTTAGTTTGGGTCTAACTAGGTAGAGTGTGAATGATTTGTCTTTGTGAATTAGGGAAATAAATAAATAATTACACCCCTAGACAAACGTTCTTTAAGTATTTGGGTTGTCCACACAGCATATTTACAGGTTGTTTTCTCTCCACAGCAGTAGAAAGTACAGATAAACAAAAATATTTGCTATTTTAATTATCCTCTGGCGGAGATAATTATATTTCTTTCTTTATAAATAGTTGCTGGGATTGCGTGATTGTTTTACAGTCACTAAGGTTTTTGAAGTCAAAAAGAGTTGAGCTTAGCTAAAGACGGATTGTTCTGATTTTTAAAAATTAAGTTAACAACGTCTCATCTCAATAATTGACTTTAGGGACGGAGTTTGTTGTCAGAGATTTAAAATTTAGGGGAAATTTTTTTTTCCTTTTAAATTGTTTTAATATAAATTTTTCTCTACTGTTAGTAAAAGTAGATTCTTTTCCAGTGTAACTTACCATTTAGTGGCATAGTCGCTTGCGTTTAGAGCCTTAATTGCCAGATAATAGCAGCGATAAGTTTGCACAGTACAGGTAGGAGGTAACACAGGTAAATTTGTACTTGTGTTTTTTTTTCTCGTAGCGGTTCAGAGTTCCTCCCTTTCGCGTTTCTTCTTACTAGTTCTCTAAGCATACTTCATCTTATTCTTTAACAATGGCAGAGAGGATAAAGATGAGGTCCATCTTGAGGCTGGAAGCGAAAGAGGCAGGATTAGATGCAGAAGCTGCAAACGCGTTTATTAACCAGGAATTGGAAATATATGACGCGGAGCAACAGAGAGCCGAAGCTGAGAGGAAGGCGAAGCAACAGAGAGCCGAAGCTGAGAGGAAGGAAGAGAAAGAAAGAACAGAGAGGAGAGAAGCCCAGGAGAGGGCAGATAAGAAAGAAGCGGAAGAACGTCTTTTGGAACAGAAGAAAATTGAAGCAGAGATGGAAACTCGCAGAGAGAGAGAGAGAGAGACAAGGAAAGACAGCATCAACTGGCGCTTAAGGCTCTAGAGAGTCGGGGCGCCTCTACTTCGACTAACGGAGAGCCGTCTTCGCCCCAGTCTCAATCAATGGACCTCTCCAGTACTCAATCTGCCCAATTAACTGCTATGTCGTTTTCTTTAGAATCTTTTCCTAGCCCTAACGAAAAAATTGACAGCTACCTAGAAAAATTCGAGAGACTCGCGAATCTTTATGGGTTAGAGAGTACCCGCTGGGCGCTCAAACTTTCAACGTCACTGAAAGGCAATGCTTATGACGTGTACACAAAGCTGGGACCGAATCAACATGATTACGACATGTTGAAAAAGGCCTTACTACAGCAGTTTGAGATGACTGCCCGAAAGTTTCTGCAGTTGTTCAGAAACAGCCGAAAAGAGAGCACGGAAACATTTCCCCAGTTCTCTTCACGTCTCACGGGTTATCTGACAAAGTGCATTGAATTATCTGACCTACCTCTTTCATATGAGGGACTCCTCGAACTTGTTCTTGTGGAGCAGATAAAATCCACTTTGTCGAATGAAACACGTAGATTTTTGGCTGAACAGGGGGCAGTCAGGCTTGAAGACATACTCAATAAAGCCGAACGCTATAGCAATGCAATGGCCGAACTTCCCAGCACTAAACGTAAACCCACCGATGAGCCATCTCGAAAACAGAATCTAGAGCAGGCATCCTATTCTTCCACTTCCTCTCAACATTATAACCAACGAGATAACAATACCCAGAAACCTCCCCAGGAAAAATCGAAATTCTACAAAACCCGATACCCCCCCAACAACAATTCTGATCAACCCAACAAGCCTACGTGGCAGCGCGGCCACCAAGGTCAAGGAAAAGGGAAGACCCCTACACCAGGAACGTCTGATCAGGGCAAACAAACCGGTGCAAACCGCATTGGATGTTTGCATACAGCCTCGAAAGGTAGAGTCAATGTCAGTGATTCTCAACCTGAGGGGGACCGACCCTCAACTCGAGGAACTGTAATTTTGAACGGTACCTCTACTACTTGTCTTTTTGACACTGGATTAAGTTTTGATTGTATTGTCGCTAGGCACCTAGTCAAACCCGGTCAGGAGACAGAGGAAACCGTCAAACTTAGTGGAGTTTTCAGGAGTGATGCACCCAGGACGCTTCCTATCGCACTGGTAGAAATACACTCTGACTTTGTCAGAGGAGTTATTAAAGCGGCCATAATGGATGATCCGATCTACCCAGTTATCCTGGGATGTAGATATGTGTTCATTGGGAGACCTAAGGAGCCGATTGTGGCAGCGGTAACCACAAGAGGGCAAGCCAAGAAGGAGAGGGAGCCTGCGCCAAACTTGTTGCCGAATGAACTGAAGGAGGCGCAACAAAAGGACCCTACTCTGGCGCCCTGCTTTAAAAAACTGCCCATGGCTAAGGACCCCAGACACAACGGAGACATCTTTTCTAAGGATGGTGTATTGTATCGTAGAACGGGCAACCCGGACACGGGGAATAACCAGCTCCTAGTACCGACGCAGTACAGAAACCAGATCTTAGAAATGGGGCACTCTCTTCCCTTTAGCGGACACATGGGACAAAACGCCACTATTCAGCGAATAAAAAACCACTATTGGTGGCCAGGAATGAACTCTGACATTGTCAGGTACGTGAAATCCTGCGCCCAGTGCCAACGGGTAGCACCCAAGCACTTGACACCCCCAGTACCTATGGGGCAAATGCCAATAGTAGGGACTCCATTTGAACGGGTTGCTGTCGACATTATTGGTCCTCTGGAAAAGACCAAAAGAAGGAACAGGTTCATCCTGACCTTAGTTGACACTTGCACTATGTGGGCCGAAGCCGTACCGCTACCATGCACTAATTCCAAGCATGTCGCAGAAGCCCTTGTGCAAATTTTTACACGGTTGGGATTCCCTCAACAAGTTTTGACGGACAATGGATCCCAATTCCGTAGCCTGTTAATGGAGGAGATCTTTAAGATCTTGAGGGCCAAACATATCCACACAAGTCCCTACCATCCGGCCGGAAATGGGCTCGTGGAACGTTTTAACGGTACCCTCACCATGATGTTACGTAAGCTGGGTCAGGAGAAACCGGAAGACTGGGACCAATATATATCGGCTGCCTTATTCGCCTACCGAGAGGTACCCCAAGCGTCTACGGGTTTTGCGCCAGCTACACTTTTATTTGGCAGACCTATTAAGGGGCCACTAGAAGCCTTACTTCGGTCCCTGACAGACCAGAAGGCTGACGAGACAGTCGTCTCTGCAAGCAAGTATGTATCTGAGCTTAAGGAAAGGCTAAAGCTAGGATGGGATCTAGCTACTACCAACCTTAAGAAAGCCCGCGCTAAAATTACTAAAAGATACAACAAAGCTGCAAAAGAGAGAGAACTACAACCAGGGGAGAAAGTCCTATTGCTACTTCCAACCGGAAGCAATAAACTTCGCATCGGATGGCAAGGACCGTTTACCGTCCTTAAAAAGATCTCACGTACCAACTACAAGATCTCCATCAAAGGAAAGGAGAAGGTCTTCCACATAAATCTGCTAAAGAAATATTTGGAAAGACCGGTGCCATCCTCCGAGCATCTCCTGGCTGTCGCCATAGCAACGGAAGACGAGGAAGATGATGATGGTTGCATGGAGTATCCACTGCAACCCACAGAATCCTTTAAAGATGTCAAGTTCGGCGACAATCTCTCACCAGAACAACAAACAGAAACTAGGGCTCTACTAAAACAGTACAGTGCAGTCTTAACGGATGTACCTGGTCGAACAAATCTCATTGAATTTGATATGAAATTAACAAACGAGACCCCTGTTCAAACCAGAGTTTACCCCATCCCGTACGCTAAAGCTGATGCACTTCGCGGAGAAATAGACAAGCTGCGTCAGGCAGGAATTATCAGTGAGTCTACATCTCCTTACAGCTCGAGTGTAGTGCTGTTGCAGAAGCCCAATAAGGAAGTTCGGCTGTGCATTGATTACAGGTTGCTAAACGCTGTAACGGAATTCCAGCCCGAACCTCTCCAAACTGTTTCTGAGTTGTTCACCAAGCTCAGCAAAGCAAAGATCTTCTCCAAGATTGACCTCAGTAAAGGTTATTATCAAATACCAGTCAAGGAGGAAATTAAACCTTTGTTAGCTTTCAGCACTAGTGAAGGACATTACACATTTAACGTGATGCCGTTCGGTTTGCATAACGCACCAGGAGTGTTCACCAGGATGATGAGGAAGCTTCTAGAACCTTTGCAAAGTCCCCATATCCATAATTTCATGGATGACATCTTAATTGCATCGGAAACCTATGAAGAACATATTGCTACGGTTGCTATGCTCCTCAGGAGACTACAGGAAACGGGTCTCACAGCCAGACCTAGCAAATGTCTCATCGGGTTTGAACAGTTAGACTTCCTGGGGCACACTATTTCTCACGGATGCAGTTGGCCTATTAAGAAGAACGTGGAGAAAATAGTGGCAGCAAAAAGACCCCGAACGAAGAAAGACGTACGTTCCTTCATATCGCTATGTGCATACTATCAGAAGTACATCCAGAACTTCAACGGACTGACGGCACCTCTGACTGACCTCACAAAGAAAGGTTGTCCTGATAAGGTCATATGGGATCAAAAGTGCGAACACGCGTATAGCACTTTGAAAGGACAGTTGTCTGCATACCCCATTTTGAGGTTGCCTGACCTCAAGAAACCTTTTGTACTGAGAGTCGACGCGTCAGGTCAGGGCATCGGGTCAACACTGCTTCAAGCCGATGACAGTGACCTGAACATGCTATTTCCAGTTGCCTATGGCAGTCGGAAATTAAATAAAGCGGAACGGAACTACAGCGTAGTTGAAAGGGAATGTCTTGCTCTGATTGACGGTATCAGACGCCATCATGAGTTTCTTTATGGTACATCGTTCACGGTGCAAACAGACCACGCTCCGTTAGCATTTCTTGGTGCCAATAAAGAATTTAACGCTAGGATCATGCGTTGGGCCCTCCTTCTAAGCGTCTATTCTTTCAAAGTGGAATATATTCCGGGAAGACAGAATGTCGGGGCTGATTTTCTGAGTAGAAACTGGTCTACAGAGGAAGAAGAGCAAACTGAAGATACCACTCATCCTAAAATCACCAATCAGGTCACCTCCATTGTCAAAAATGAAAACATGAAAAATGGTTTCATGTCTAAAAGTGGGGACGATTGTGACGTACGTCTAGTTTGACAAGTGAATTTTCCCTGATATGATGGATGATTTAAAGGGACCTTTAGCTTTTCATAACATTAGAACCCCTGAACATTTGTTGTAACTTTTCGTTTGCCAGAACGCATTCCACCGGGACTCATGTAGGATACAGCGACGAGATCAAAGAGACAGACCGAGGGATCTTAGGGGAGACTATCGGCGCTATCAAAGACAGTAGTTTTCCCTGATACGAGACGCAGTTGCTTGCCGCTAATTTCGCGTCTCGGTGTCAATCGAGGAACCGAGCGAACGGGGGAAAGCGAAACGGGCAGCAGCGAGCGGATACGAAGACCAGGGGGCGGCTTCTTCTCTTGATTTGGCGGTCAGATCCCCAAAAGTTCGTGAGATCAAATAAGTTGTCAAGTTTATCATGTCCCACTCAACTTACATTCCATTTTAGCTAAATAGACCATGAAGAACTAGACACGTTATCACTCGCTGGCCAGACCTTTACAGAAGCACTAGCTTTATTGAAATCTTGTTATAGATTTTCCCCTGGATTTTATATATATTTGCAGTGATTTCTAATTCTGTGCAAAGCGGTAAAATATATATTGTGTAAAGTGATCAGTGGTCTAGTCATTCTATTTCAAGGGATTTTGTGTTAATTTAAATCTATTTAATTAAACCATCTCAAGAGTTCCAGTTTTAAATATAATGATCTATCTATTATATTATTTCAAAAGATAATAGATGCTTAAATTAACTTTTAAAGTCGCGAAGGAATTTATAATTAATAAATTCAGTTAAGTCCTAGTTTTATAGATGTGTGTTTTTAACCACTAGAATTCGCGCAGTGTTTATTAAATACATAATTAAATACTCGAGTGTATAATAGGCTTAACGGGAAATTCATCGCGCTTTAGAAGGTTATTTGTTTTCGGTATATTACATGTCTTTTTTTTCTTTCATACAGAGTGATCGTAACCTGTGCGATCCCAGCATTAAGAAAGCAATAAAGAAATCAATCTAAGCAAAGCAAAGCATAAACAGTGTGTAGAGTTCCCCTGACGCAGAACTTGTTGAGACTGTGTAAATTTTTAATCTTTGAGGCGATTCTATGTTTGGAATTCCGCTATCTAACTTATAGCAAAGAAAGCACACCCAAAGACAAATTTAACGCACCATCAAACAACTTAAGTCGTAACGGGAAGAAGAACACTGGCCCGAGCTTTGTTAGTTTACTGACACAGAGAGATAATTCATAATTTCCTGAACAGTGATGTGACTAGTTTTCTCACTGGACTTAAACCATACCTCACGGATAAAGTGTACCAGCACGCGTAAGAATTTTATTATCAGCGGCATAGTCAAATAGACCACACCATCCTCACCCCGGTATCAGAGACCGTGCCCTCCCATAGAAACTGTTATTAAGAAAAGAGACACAACTACAGATTCATTTTCCAGCGATTACGGGATCCTTTTATGTGCTGACCGCCTACCCGATAATCTGGGGCTAGAACTTGAACAAACACTCATACATTTAGTTGAGGTGTAACTGCTGTTGTGTTATTCTATGGAGTGCAAGATTTTTTCACAATCGGTAAGTGAGAGCAAGATGAGTGAAGGCCTTTGCTAGCGCGTGTATGAATGACAGGAAATTAATTCTTTTGTGTGACCATTTTGTTAACTTGCTTACCTGGTAACATATATCTTTTCTGTATACCCTACATTGTTCCTTTAAGTGGGATAGTTGATAATTTGTTAACTCTGTTTAAAACCACCTCCTTTCCATTTGCTTAGTAAAGGGAAGAACAGCTGGGAAGAACAGGTTTTTTTTTCTATCACTTATACCTAACTTGGTAACACCTCTTTCAGAGTAATTAACTTTACTGTTAGGTTAACGTACCCGTGTTCCTGATATTATCTATCTCTGGACTGGGTTTGTCTTTGTCTAATGAGCGGGAAGGGCTTAGTCGATACCAATCTTCTTCACCCCCTCCCAAACTTGTTATTTGCATTTGTGTACTTATGATAATTTATGTAATATCTGATATTTTTAGTGATTGATGTTTAAAGTGAATAAAATCACCTAAACTCATTTAGTTCTGTGTGTTGGATATACCCAAAGCCCAACTTTTCCCCTATTCGTTTAATATAGTTTGTATCAACGTCGTGTGTGTGTTTGAAAACACCGAATCGGTGTGCGCGCAGATGCGAGTCTGGAAAACTGGCAAATAATTGTTTGACCAGGAGAGTGAAAGAGAAGATTGAGAGACACGATTTGTCGTAAATAAGTCTGTCTTTACTCTCCTCCAGCACGCTGTGAAGTAACTATTAAATCTCTACATTTTCTATCACTGAGCTTTCCATCATCATTTTCCACTCTAAACCGGACCACTATTTCTACGACTCTTTTCTCTCAAAATAAATTTACGACAGCCTTCACTGGACAAAGTGGTCCATAGCCTTCACTGGACAATCAAAGTGGTCCATAGCCTTCACTGGACAATCAAAGAGGTCCTCAGCCTTCACTGGACAATCAAAGTGGTCCATAGCCTTCACTGGACAATCAAAGTGGTCCATAGCCTTCACTGGACAATCAAAGTGGTCCATAGATTTCACTGGACAATCAAAGTGGTCCATAGCCTTCACTGGACAATCAAAGTGGTCCATAGCCTTCACTGGACAATCAAAGTGGTCCATAGCCTTCACTGGACAATCAAAGTGGTCCAAGGTACAAAAAAGGTTAAAAAACGCTGCAGTAGAGGTTAAGACTGTTTGGGAGAGAGAAAAAAATGTTGAGGGGGAGGTAGGTGGAAGAGAATGTCAGAAAAAGACAGAAAACATTAAATGCACTAAGATCATCAAAATAACTTATCATCACAATATTTGCTTGTATACTCCATCTGGAGCATAGACCTTCAACAAGTCTACCCCAAGTCTTCCTAGCTGCCCTGTGCCATCCATTGAAGATATTTATGTTTCTTCTTTGTCCTTTTTAATACTGAGTCCAATTCCTTCCTTTGTAATTTTGTTTGGTCTATCTCTACCTCTCTTACCCTGCGAATTCCATAACAAGGATTGACGTGCTGTCACAAAACGGTTTGTGCGCTCTCATGTCCACTCCGGCAGTATAGCATTACCTTTACTGTGCGGGCAAAATTTTGATATTTCTCTCTCTCCCGCTGCCCTAACGTGGCCCATTTCCGTCAACACTGAAAACTCATCCGAAGGTCAATGTTTACATAACTTTCACACTTCAGTTCACTTCAGTTCGACGGTTCAAGTCACAAAAAACGCAAGGATCTCACATGGACTCCAGGTGAAAGGCTATCGTCGATGTTTGTACAAGATTGGAGTCATCCCTTTAAATTCGTCAGAACAATAGAATCACAATATTGGAGGTACGGATAAACCACGAATATGTCCAGACAGTTGGTCGAATTGCGCCGGGTCATGGTCTGATAACGACGTCTGCATTACGTGGGATAAGCAAGTCAGATAATCCCCAATCTGGGAAGCCATTTTAAAGTGTGATAGGTGTAACTGTAGATGTGATTTGGAACAAAATTAGAATCTTTAACTCAAATGTGAAGTCAGTCTTGCTGTATGGCTCAGAGACATGGCATGTATCAAAGAGTATCACCTCCAAGCTACAGTCATTTGTAAATAGATGTCTCCGACGGATCCTCCGTATAAAATGGCCAGATGTAATAACAAATATAGAGCTAAAGAAAAGATGCGGGCAACAGCCATACAAACAGAAACTAAGGTAAGAAAGTGGGGATGGATAGGACATACACTCAGAAGAGAAAAATCAAGCACAGCCAGAATTGCCCTTGACTGGAACCCACAGGGAAAAGAAGAGAGGGGAGGTCAAAGAGAACTTGGAGAAGAACAGTTGAAGAGGAGGCTAAGGAAATTGGAAAGACTTGGGCGCAGCTGAAAAAGACAGCACAGAATAGAAATCGACGGAGAGCAACTGTTTCTGCCCTACGTTCCAGAGGGAACGAAAAGAAATGATGAGATGTAACTTTGCCAAATAATAATAATCGGATGTTTACAGCCAAAGTTTAGACAGTACTGGTTGGAAATTTTGCACTAGATGAGTCATGCAATTATTTCATCAAAAAGTTGCCATAACTAAAACTTTCAAATAAGATTGGCTGGCATTTTGAAGCATAAATAACAATTGCGTCGATTAGGCGTTTGTCCCAACCACCCAGAAAAGCGGGGGCACGAAATCTACGATATATAATGTAGAACAATTTTGACACACGAGACTGCATTCCAGAAATCATCACCAGTAGAAGTTCAGACCTTGCTACAGGAAAGAATAGAGTTAGACTCTGAATTTATTAGGAACGGAAACACGTATTAGAGCATCTTTTACCCACTGGAAAAGAAAACTCGCCAAAATTAAAACGGACCCGGACTCTTACAGAAAACTACACACAAAGTCACAGAGGAATTCTGAAATAAGAAAAAATCCAAGACGTATGTTCGAGGCCAATCTAATTAACTTGCCGAGACTATTATCTGAGCAGGAAGTCGAAAGATTCTTAATCTTATTGAGGTTAGTGTTCATTGTTTTATTCTTTGAACTTTATATGTGTATACTTGACTAGTGGTGTTAAAGATTCATATGAGGCTGGCAACCTCAATATGTGAAAAGGATACATTCACAAATCACCACAGCAAGCGTTGGTGATTGCTTCATGCTAGATCTCACAGAGAACCAAACGCAGAAATAGCCCCAGACTCCGAATGGAGCAGGGAGTGAGTGATGATTACATCAACATGTGTAAAGTTGTGTATTATCATTTGTTAAATGGATGTAAACTTTATACGTTGCTGCAGGCACAGGCCATTTTCCGCTGTCCAGTCACACATTTTCATTAGATTAACTGAAATAATGGTGATTTTTCATCACATCCCCTGAGTTAAATAATATACGCTCAGAAGGAGTAAAAAATCTGAGAAAAGGAATCAGTTCACGGACAGCAGGGGATAATCACCTGATTAATATCAGGCAAGCAAATATTTAGAAGCGCAATTTGTTCTTTTATTCCCTCTAAAAGTTGGTGGTACGGGTCGGAGAGGCCAGTGCGGTTTTACTTTATGAACGATACCAGCTGTCCTACTAGTCTGTGTTTCTAAGCCTGAGATCGACGCTTGAAGATCCTTGCCTGGACTAGGGGTGGTAACTTCTAGACATCTGGAAACGTGCCCTCTGCACAGAGATGAATTGACGAAACCAGCAGCACGAGCAATTCAGGAATTTGTAAAGATAAGTCATAGTTCTAGCAGGCCAGAACAACAGACTTTAGTTCTAGAACTGGTTGCCAGTCAATGATGATAACTATCTCTAAGAATTACTAGTTTTTATTTATTTACATTTGTTCCAAATGCGATTGATCATTAAATTTTGTATATGTTGATTTTGATAAATCCATAATCAAGTTTATGATTACAGAGCGTGAGGCACATGTGTGAGTTCTGATTTTAATATATATAGTTCTATCTACACATGTAGAGCCACTAACAATAATAATAATAACAATAGTAACAATAATAATAATCATCCAAGGAATCTCGCTGGATAAAACCAGCTGGGGGCTTAACGATCTAACGAATTATAAGATAATCCAATCCTTCACAAAAATTGACGGCAGATACAAGAGTTAACATTGCTAAGAAACGTTCAGCATTGTTCTCGCTTTTCTGAATATCTTGTGGATATAACCTTGAGGTAGAAGCATCATTATCCTTCTATCTACAACTCTGCTAAGAGTAATCTTGTGCGAAGGTAGACACCTTTGAAGATCCAATTTAGTTACTCTTGAAGTTGTGGCCACTGTTGGACCATTACTGCAGAGCTAAAGGGAGGCAATCTGTGACACTTGCAATAATATCAATTTTTTTTTATTCGTTGTGTTTTATTCTGGTTTTTGTCATCAGTTTGACGTTAGTAATATTGTCATATCATTTCAATCCTACTGTTCTACGCAAGCACCGATTTATGAAAGATTGTTATCTTTCTGATTATCATCTTTGGTGTTCTCCATGTTTCAGAGCCATACAATAGGCTAGCCTTGACATTTAATATGAAGATGCATACTTCTGTATAGGACTTTATTTCCCCTGACCACCATACATTTCCCAATGCAATGAAAGTTTCTCCCGCCCGCTGCATTCCCATTTCGATATCATTATGTGTTTGTCCAGACCTGTCTATAATGCTGCCAAGATATATGTATGGGTCCACATCCCACAGGGATGCATCTACCGGTGCAACCCGGCTATCATTAGTCCACTGTCGTGAAAATGATTTAATAGGTATGGGGAAATTCTCTTCATTCCTCAAACTAGGAAATCCGGTAAATACTGTAGATCAATAATAACACAGGAATTACCGTATAATGCAAGACATTAGTATCCAAATATTTCACAAATGTGGGGGGCGGTGTGGACTGATATAGGACAGCAGGGGACACGCAACTGAGCTGGTTTTTATCGGAGACGTAAAAATGGTAATGGTAGTCCCATATCAAATACTGCCGTAGGGGATTGACGTGTTAGAGACTTCACTATACTAGGTCCTGCTTCGAGAGGTGGAGTGACCAGTTCCCTTCCTCGGTGCCTTTTCTTTCCCATACTCAAGAGCAGAGTTAGGTACCCATTTGTATCTGGGTACACTGGAGCGTTACGCGACCATGTTTTTGTTTCGTGTGGTTTTCTTCTTGTAGTTTGGTTTAGAGTAGAACATAGAATCGCAAACGTTCATGCATCATGCTGACAAACACGAATGGGGACGGGTATGGTCGTCACAGAACATCATTGGCCGAATAACACAAGACGTCGGGTAGAGGGTCCACGATATATCTTCTTTAGCATTCATTTTACATCAAGGAAACATCTTCATGGTCAATGCGTATACAAGGCATGTATAGTAGTAAATCTTCCATCTGTCTCGTCTCAATCATTCAGTCCTCGCCGCTGAACTAGAGCTGCATACGAACGATGATCACCCAAGTAATGTGGACCAGACGACGTGAATATAATAATAACTTGATTTGTCTTACTCGATAAGAGGTGGAACTTCTATGTAAGGTCAGGACCATCTTAGAAAACATAGTGACGGCCTCTGAAGTTAGTTATGCTACTTAAATAAATATCTTCCTCCGTAATTCTTGGAGCTTGAAAAACACGTCTTACTGGGACGACTTGAAGTAACGAAAGACCACGAATATTAGCCGTTAGAATAAATTAGAGCAAACGTGTTACGACATAGACAACCGGTGACGTTTTAAATATGCAGCGTTCAATATAAGTTAAAACCCGTGCAAAAACATGAGTTACCACACATTCGTTCTTTAACTGTTTTGTACCCGGTACCTCTGCCACGATAGGCCAGCGATGTTACGACTCTGCCACTCTAACGCATTTGAGGTGTAGGGTGTAATAAGGACTGGACGGTGTTAGCTCTGACTTCTTCGTGAGAAAAAGGGGAGGGAATTGTGTTAAGGCGTTAACTGATCATTGTAATCATCAAAGCTAGAACGAGGGGAACCTTCGAACATTTAATTTAAATTGGCAAAGGATATTGGACCAGATAAAAATCAAATTTCCGACAGAGTGTACACAAAATTAATGGAGAAAGAATAGAAATATGGAGAGCTGGGAAACTTAGATTTAAATGACACAAGAGAAAAGTTTGGGAAAACACAGTTTACATTAGATGGCAAAAAAAAGGAGAGAATAAAAAAGGACAGAGACAGAAAAAAGTAGATGTAAAAATATAATAAGAGATTAGATAATGGCGAGAAAAATAAGAAGCTGATAGAATTGATAATATTATATAAAACCAAAACAGAGAGATAGAGCCCTTGAGGGTCTGTGAATGGATTCTAGGGGTTCTGTGTACGTAACCTACAAATTAAAATGTAAACTTTTTAATAGTACGTTTATGTACATTTTTTTTTTCCTAAGAAGGGGTCCGTAGCCTTCACCAGACAATCGAAGGGGCCCATGACAGACACACACACACAGACACACACAAAGTTAGACACCCCGAGATATAAGATGTAGGAAGAAAGTAAATGGTTTAAGGATATCTATGTCCTTTTTTATGTGAATCAGTTTCGTTATTAACATCGTTCTATCCACTGTCTACCAGTCTTTTTTTTTTCCATTAAAGGAAACCATTTTTCACAATCCTAGGAACTTCTTAGCTAAGAAAATATTTACAGACTGGAAAATGTATATACGATTTATCAAATCAAAATAAAGTTTAAATAGATACCAAAATAAATTTTACATGCAAAGTCAGTATAAGGTTTAATTTTAGGGTGAAATTTGTACTAATTTTTTGCACAAATGTCGAATTCTTAGTATAATTTTCTTAAGTGCTTTTTTCCTCGACAGACAGTTGAATGCTTCTTTCTCTGCTTTGAATATTTGTCATAAATAAGAAAACTTGGTGATAAGTGCAAGAAGCTAAGTGAGATTATGAGAAGTATTGCTAAGTGAGATTATGAGAAGTATTGCTAAGTGAGATTATGAGAAGTATTGCTAAGTGAGATTATGAGAAGTATTGCTGAGTGAGGACAAAGGAATGAAGTATTGCTAGGTAAGGTCGAAGGTAAGATGTACCGCTAAGCGATTACAAGGGTAATAAATACTGCTAAGTCATGACAAAAATTCACACAGTAGTTATAAAGATATTTGAATTTATAATTGTATTTAAACATTTTTTTAAAATGTGTTCCTCGATTTCTGGTGGAACATCGGAGATTGTTCTGGAGAACTCCAGGTTTCCGTTGAGACCTGGATCTGCCTCAAGTTGTATCAATCAAATAGAGGCATCTCCCACCTGTCGTGAAACATTCTAAATCCACATATATAAATTAAAAGGTAACTGTAAAGCCTAACACATAAATTCAATAAAAGGAAAGAGAAATGGTAAAAGTACAGTGCTGTCACAATGGCGTACAAAAAATCCCCTTGTTGTCTACTTCGTCTGCAAATTGTAACGTTTCACGTTGATAGTAAAAGCCTACTGCATCACTACACGCTTTCTACAATAAAACGTGTACTGCATTTCTAAGAAAACCTTGAGCTAGGCACCCTGCGTAATGACCTAAATTAATACTTCCATTAATTTCATTTTATACACGGCGTGATGAAAAGACAGATGAACTTAGGATAGAGAGAAGGGTGGGCTGAAAGCAGGAACGCATGCCACACTAAACACGCGTCTCGCGATATACAATTAATGCCACCCACCCCTAGCGTAAGGCCAGAAGCAATAACTTTTTTTCAGATAGACAGTGATAAAAAACACTACCCATACGAGAGTTAGGTTTAACTCTTTAAGTCCCAACAGCCAGTATACTGTACTTCCCGCTAGACCCATTTGGCCCAATCAACAGTATACTGGCTTTCATATCTCTTGATCCTTTCTATGGCTCTTTTCTAATTTTGACAACTCAAAAACGCTTTTTTCTTAAAGTATAGCCATCCATTTTGTACTTTTGTTATTTATGAATATGAACATTTAAAAAAATTATTTCCAAACAAAAACAATAAAAACATACTGGGATGGCCATTTTTGTATGGGCCAAACCCACTTTTTTGCTTGGGACTGAAAGAGTTAAAAAACCTGAAAAATGCTTATTGGGAAACATGACATTATACTGGTTTACGTTTGAAAGCCTGACAGTACCCAGACACCACGTCGTATCGAAGTGAACAGGAGGTAGAAGAAAATGCACATTTTGAACGCAGCCACCTAGCTCCCTTAAATTTATATAATTGGGTTCCTTAGGACTTGCTGACAAAGAATATGTTAAACGTTACGCAAATAGTCTAGGAATTAACAAATTATAGCCAAAATAAAATGGTGGTGCTGTCAGACAACACCAAAATCAGAATTGCGCAGTGGCAGGTTTTGAAACCACCATTGTACGGGAAATAGGCCAACATGTTACCTCCTATTTGATTGGATAGAAATAAATGTAAGGCTAAACACGATTAGTCGGACTATAAATACTATTTTTTGTTGTTAGGGGAGACGGAAGGAAGGGTACTTTTTTTTCAAACGCTTGGGTAGACATGGCCCGATTGGTTAGACCCGCCAATATAGTCAATTAGGAGCGTCAGGTCAGTGCCACACTTTAAAATAAACTTACTAAGAACCAGTGCGTTGACAGCCAGATCATATGTTTCTAAATAAAAGTCTGGGACAGACGCAGATCGGAATTTGTGCCATAATTGTGCCATTATTCATCGCCAGTCAACGTATCTGTGTATTATTTCCATGAATTGTGGGACTGTGGTCCTAGTTATTGAAGCAGCCCTTGGTCTGAGTTTTGCTGAAATCCAGAGGCTGACAGCATACTCCTTGGTCCAGATAGCGACCAGTGAGGTGCCTCTAGAACACAGGAAGCAATCGAGCAGAGGAGTCTTTTCCTGCCGCCATCACGAAAGTTAAGCTTCTGTGGCCAGAGTAGCTCAACATTATGTGCCCCCTCAAAATTTGACATTTTGTTAACCACAGAGGGACAATTAATGGGTTCAAATGACAGGAACTGTGAAAGTTTCCCAATACTATTTCCCCGATAATCAAACACTTGAAGTCATGATGAAAAACAACAACCAAGCTTGAACACAACCAGTATTACCTCATATTACTACTGCACAAATTACACACATAGAATAATAATAATAAACTATGTCAATACAAAGTTCATATATATAAACTGTGTAAATAATACTTGTAATTACATTTGATTGTGATTCCTGGTTCACTGTGTAGTTGAATCAGGATATCCATTATTGACAAGAATTAATACATATATTTTTTAAACATAATCAACTGACTCATTTAAGATAGTCTTAGAGAGTGTTATATGTGTGTGAGTGTCACAGTGTTGTAAAGTGTTGTAGAATAAATTAAATTGTTTATCTGTCTGTTGTTGTTGTGACTTACACTTCATCATTTTCATAACCCTAGACATTTAACGTAGTCATCACACTATTCCAGAATAATTCTGACTGAGGTAAAAATGTGGTAGCAAGTAAGGTCATCTGTAAATACACCACACTTATTAGATACAGATACCTTCACAGCTGATCTCAGTCAGTACACTAAGTCCCCTATAAATATTTATAACATCCCACTTTACCACACCACCTACACTCAATTAAGAGATAAACTAGCAACGCAGTTTAAACAAAGGACCAGAAGAACAGATGAGGTAATTATAACAGGTTTCTTCTTCTTCTTCCTCGTTCGCCCTGAAAAGGACGTTGGTTGCGTTGTGTCTGTTTACACCGGAGCTGCGATATCTGCGCCTTTCGGCCGACACATCCGACTTCAGCACAGCATTTTTTTGGGACCGGATTTGCCTTCCCTCTTCGATCCCTACTCTCTCAGCCAGACTGCAGTGATGCAGCCTGTTTCCATGACCACCACGTGGAGGTGGAGTAGGGCCTTAGTCAGCTCTGGTTCGCTGACCCTGACGCAAGCAGTCAAGCTATGGGTCGCTGACTGCATTCTCTATTGCTGCATCTTTGGGTCCCATAACAGGTTTCAAACGGGGCCGTCGTAAGACGCGAATAATATGAGATATGGTATGGAGCTGACAAACACATTGAGTAAAACAAATTGCTGCAATAGCTACAGCTACCAGAGCGCCAGAATGCTTTGATACAGGCTTCCTGCTTTGGGATCAGCAGCAATGTGAGCTTCACGCTACTTAATTAAGGAGGGAAAAACGAATATTAGACAATGACGTGGTAACAGAAAATAATTTTTTTTAGCATCCGTAGTGAATGAGTCGAGAGGGTGGGATTGGCAGAGTGGTTAGGGCGATGGTCTCTAGCGGCAAAGCTGCCGGGTTCGAATCACGGTACGGACACGCTCCAGTCTAGCCAGCTGTAAATGGGTACCTGATTCTGCTCTTTGAGTTAGGGAAGGAAAAGGCAGCGAGGAATGGAGCTGGTCACCCCACCTCTCGATGGTATCAGTGTGTCGGCCGAAAGGCACAAATATCGCAGCTTCGCTGTAAACGGACACAACGCACCCAACGTCCTTCTCAGGACGAACGAAGAAGAAGAAGAAGTTTCTAAATCCATCTTTGCTCCATATATTTGATCTTTTGTGCGTTGTGTGTGTAATGTTCTTGGAACAAATGATGATTGCCTGTTAGACAACGACACAGCGATGAATCATGAAGGTGAAGGCTGCTGTAGTTTGACATCAAAGACAAGACTAGTAGTGATGGACGTATGAGTGGACCCCACCTAGTATAGTGCAGTCTCTAACACTTCACTACCCTACGGTACTATCTGCTATGGGACTACCTTTGCGTTTTTAATGAAAGAGTCTAGACCGTAATCGAAAAATGTAACTGTAATAAAAAGCGTAATGATTAAAAACCTTGAGTGAGTCGAGAGAAATATGACTAAACATTGTGTTTCTAGGGTAGATTGGGGGGCGGTGGGGAGGAGAGAATGAAAAGAGCGCCCGTTATGTAGAGTATTGGAAAAACAGAGAATTAATGACTGTGTTTATGAGCAGTGATGTGTACTAAATTGGTTGTATGAGGTGATTGGTGAGATACACAGAAAGAAATAAGGTTAAACGTTGGAAAGATAATTATTTTATTAGCTGCAGGAGTGGACTGATAGTGATCGGGGTCTCGAGGTATAATGTGTTATCAACCCCCGATTATCGTTTCCACATGTATTATGCTAGAGTATGAGATTGGGAGAGCGTGAACCCATCTACTGTGGGTGGCCCTAGGGCAATGCCCGAAATGCCCAACGCTCAGTCCCTGGTCAGCTATTACACAAATGAAACAAACAACATGTCAAATAAAGACACAACTAACCAAAAAGAAATAATAAAAATGTTATGGTTATTGTTGATGAGAATCGATCTCATTTCACTCCGCGCGAACCCATAGATATCTGATCTCCCTCAGCAAAGTTGAAGAGTGTTAATGCTAACTCTATCTGTTACGCGTTGGTTGTATACACAACGGATGCATCCTCTCAAACGTTCATCCCTGCTAGTCTTGTCTTTGATGTCAAATTACAGCAGCCTTCACCTTCTTGATTCATCGCAGTATCGTTCTCTAACAAGCGATCATCATTTGTTCCAAGAACATTACACACACGCACAAAAGATCAAATACACCTAGATGGAACAAAGATGAATTTTGAAACTGATACACTGCATTCACGCGAATGAACTACAAAGAAATCGTGCATTTAGTCTTTTTTTTTATTTTCAATGAAGAGTTTTGCCACGTTTTGGCGAGGCATACCTCTGTGAACCTAGACACAAAGTCCGTTGGTTATATTCGGGAGTATGTTCAAATATAGAAGACGTTGTGTACTGTAATATGACTTTGAATGTTAGTAGGTAGAACAAAACTCAAACTAAATGAGAACGATAAAGTCACCAAGGTGGAACTGATGACAAGAACCAGACAAGTGTCAGTGGAACTGATGACAAGAACCAGACAAGTGTCAGTGGAACTGATGACAAGAACCAGACAAGTGTCAGTGGAACTGATGACAAGAACCAGACAAGTGTCAGTGGAACTGATGACAAGAACCAGACAAGTGTCAGTGGAACTGATGACAAGAACCAGACAAGTGTCAGTGGAACTGATGACAAGAACCAGACAAGTGTCAGTGGAACTGATGACAAGAACCAGACAAGTGTCAGTGGAACTGATGACAAGAACCAGACAAGTGTCAGTGGAACTGATGACAAGAACCAGACAAGCTGCAGTGGAATAAGAGTTAAGAAGAAGACGTTGCGATGGATATGGCACACATTGAGGAAACCTGTTCATGTCATTGTCGGCGACCTTTCTTCTGGAGTCCCCGGGGTGGGAGAAGTGGGGCAAACCGGTGAGCACATGGAAAAGAGAACTGGAGACAGAATGAAAATTATGAGGACAATAGAGAAAGTTCTTGAGCAGGTGACACCCTACGGGAGGACTTGGTATGTGTTTCTTGAAGGCCTTTGCTCCTTCGAGAACTAAAGAGTATTGTTCGATTGAAATGAGAGCGTTCTGCAGTCGGCAGGCATTACGAGAGGGGCACAAGCAAGGTCATTTAACTTCTGCCTCACAACATGGGGAGGGGGGGAGGGGGGGAGGAATGCTCACATTAGTCAACGATGCATGATCCTCCACGCATTTCTATACGTTAAAATATTTTTTCATCCCTCTTGCCAAAACATTAGGGTGCCTCACAATGTGTAATGGCCCGGGCCTCGTCTTAGCTTTCGCAAGGCCTAGCAGTGAGCAAAGGTCAAGTATCAGGCCATGGTTATTCGCCAGCTGACTTAACTTGTCAGCACGACCTCGCGACCCGGATTCTATTTTGCTCTGAAACACTCAGGAATTTGATTACTCTCAGAAAGTGAAGACACTATAGACGTCTCGTGAGGATGTTTGCTTCACTTGGTCTATTGATCACAGACAAAATGTCGACATGACCGGTTTAACCCCTCGACCGTTTTGTTTATTTATTCCTCCTACTGTCGACTTCGCCAATGTGTTACCAGGACCCTAAGGACGAGAAAAGAATTGTGGTGTACTAATGGTGGTGCGAAGGAAAAAAAAGAGGGGGGTGGGGGTGTGCGCTCTGGGTGACAGCCAGGAGAAAGTGCCATCGGACACTATTATGACAGTACTATAATGTTGAAAAGTCTACTTACAAACGTAATAAACAGGATGTCCCTAAAGTCATAGTACCAATTTAAACTTTGGATGTACACTAAACAGAATCACGCAATAAACAGTTTATAAACGCATAATTTGTGCATATTATTTTTTATGTTAGTGTTATCAATTTTAAGAGCGATCCTGTAACTGACTGAAAATGATGACAGTAAAAGTGAAGGTTAACTGTGTGTTGGAAAAATCTGACAGAATGTTATCTCATGAAAGATGGTAGCCATGTTCAAGCCTAAAAATTAGAACTGTATCGTGCTAAAACTTGATAAATTGTGTTTTTAAATGCAGTTTATAGTGTACCTCTTTCATGTGTACATAAAACTGACTTTAGGGGGCACCCTGTAATTTTCTGTATGTTTTATGGGGGTTGGGAGTGCCATAGGATGGATCCGCCCTTAGTGCCAAATCCTTTAACTATGCCCTTGGAGAACAGTATCAGTATAACGATACCCTATGAGACATGTCGTAGAAACGACTGACACCGTCTGGGCTACAATCATTCTATAGAAATTTATGGACATAGAAATACAACCTGAACAATACACCCAAAGCTGGTAATTAAGACCATTCAACTCACCATCAAAGATAAAAGAAGATCTTCTATCAAGGAGTCTTACAAGAAATAAATGGATAGTATGAAACATACGAAGAAGAGAATTGGAGATAGACGTGAAAGGGATATGAAACATCATGAATGGACGGCACAATACAAGACAACTTGGCATGAATTTTTAGAAGAACTGTGCTCCACTGGGCGCTGAATGGTAATGAATGGACTGCCTCGCTGATTCGCTCCGCGGAAAGTTTAGCCAGATAGCCATTTCTTGTCACTTTCCTCGCTGGAACCATCTCGTTGTTGACCTAATTCCTGTTCTTTCGTTACATTGATGTTAAGTGGCTTATGTTGTTTCT